>CALNXK010000030.1:3085000-3327500 GCA_942486035.1 Porites lobata
TACTGTCTAAGATCAAATAGTAGTTTCAAGGAAGAAAAATGATTCAATATACCTTTCAATATTCTTGATGACTGCTTGCAGAGTAGCAAGTTGGTAGATCAACCCAGTAGCAAAGCTTAATCCCTCTCCAACATCCCCATGGATCTTCTTGGGGTCTTCAAGACATTCAGCTATCTCATACTTCAAAAATGAAAGTAAAGCTTAGTTATCACAGGCAATGGAAGAGTAGATTTTAACCAAACAAGACCGAGTACGAATATACATACATGGTCATAGTTTCCTTCGTAGCTTCCTTTGACAAAAGTCATGAAAAGCTCCTCGTGTTGCGTGACGAAGGACTGCTCCATTTCCATTGTCTGTACCCTCATAGACAATAGAAGCTCTCAACCAATGAGCTAAAAGGGTTTGTACAGTTATGTAAAAAAATTTAAAAAAAACAAACACAAAATGTACCTTTTGTCTGAGTTGAGATTGTAGCAGTTCAGTCTTGTAACTCAGGCGTGGAATAAGTAAAAGCAGCAGGACACTCTCATTGTCACCTACAATGTAACAAACAGGGCTATCAGTGATCTTTTAAAGTGTCACTTTTTCCATTCTGCCGTCCGTACCTCACATTCTGGACTCCCATCCCTTTTCTTTTCCTTGACAGAAGTCCTTCCTATAGCCCAATTTTGACTGCAAAAAACAGTTGCAATGGATATATTAAATGGTAATTATTGTGTGTCCCCAACTTTAAAATATCCTCTGACTGACTTTCTCAAGAATGGTCCAAAACTTGATCCACATCTTAGAGCAAGTCTTTCAATTCATTTAAAATGTAAATACAGTACCTTTCTTATTCTTTAGAACCCAGAGTCTCCTGTTACACCCCTCCCCCTATCCTGTATTCTCCTGTCCCCAAGGTGGCGGTAGAGAGGTCCCAACCCCATGTCCTTATGGCAAAATGCTAGTGGTATAATGTTAATTAAGTTAATAATTGTCAATATGTAAGTTGATTAATGCTGAAATGTATAGTTAGTAATCCACAACCCAGAAATTGTCAGCAGCTGTAATACATAGTTATTATGATACTGTCTACCATTAACTCCTCTTTCTCACCTCCTCTCCTTAAGAATGTCTCGGGCATGAATGAGTGAAGCATCTTAATCTGCTCATTAGCTTGCTCTAGTTCGTACTTTCTCAAGTCATTTTCCATGGTCTACAGAAAAAAAACAAGAATTGGCTTGAGCCATTTGTAACTGTCTTCCGTCCTACACTTGAGCTCATAGGATTGGTCTAATTCCTCTGTCTAAGGAGGGTCCAACATTGAACCAACATTTTGGTTGAGATACAAAGCTGATGTTTAAATCATTGATACTCCCTCGTAAAATTTTTGTGAGATGTTGTGCTTGCCCCTCACCACGCAAACCTCTGTAAAATTTTGCCACTTTGTGGCGCAATACTGTTGCTTGCTTTGGTAAAATTTGGCGACTTTAAAGAGCTATGTGTTTATTATTTTGCTGTTAAAAAACCACATTCAAACTTGGCAACCTAACTGATGTAAAGGTATTCTTTCAACCCTGGCCCCAGACAAAAATTGAAAAAAAAATGTGGGTCTATTACACTCAATTTTGTAAGTAACTCATTACCTTAGTGAAGGTCTTGAACTCAGCAGCTTTGACCTTAAAGTCAAGCAGCTCAGGTGAAGGAATGTCTATGATCTTTTGTTTTTCCGAGTCTTCTTGCTGCACTTGCATAGCACGATTGTTTTCCTGTAAAAATAAGTGGAAAATTAGACAATGAAATAATAACAATGGTATGATCTATATTATTCCGTCTACTTCTACTTCTAATAATTCAAATTGTTGCTGGATTCTTGCTTATCAAGAGATAAAGACTCAATAATGAGCCTTCTCTTCTTCTTTTTTTACTTTCTCATTGCCATAGTTGTCATCATTGTTTAGCTTTCTATTATCTACAACATCATTGACATCAAGCAATTCCTTATTGGTAATAAACACAGGTCTCACCTGTAGCTTGGCTACCAAATCCCTGAACTTCAGAATTGTTTGCTGATGATCTCCAATACTTTCATGTGCTGCCTCCAGTTTACGCTCCATCTACAGACAAGAAATCAGTCATCAGAAGTTGAAGGAACTCTTGTACAAATTGATTCTGCTTCCACATTTTATTAGCTGCAGTTTGATTTACAGTCCCTAAAGCTCAAAGGTCATTCTAAGAATATAAAAGGAATACAAAACATGGCAGAGCACTCAGCATATGGAAAGTTGTGCAAAACAAAAAGCACCATCTGCAGGCAAGCGTGCTTGGGAGTTTGTAGGCATATGTTTACCTCCCGGAGATTATTGCTGTTCATTTCTAACTCCTCTCTCAAGTCCCGCTCAGTTTGCATGTGGTTCTCTTCAAGTTCCTCATTGAGATCTCTGAGAGCCTCCTACAAAATCAAAAGGTTAATTTCAGTTAAATGTACCAGGTCTGATAGAAAGTCTCACTTTACCCAATTTTCAATCTTCAAAAATTAATAACGGGAGAAGAAAAATAAAAAATTAAAACGTTTGAACTAATATTTAGTAAAAAAGTGCTTGCATCCTATTCATCTATTTTGTTTAGGGGGATGTAGTTGGGTATAACCATCACAGAACAGCTTTTATCTTTTAACATAGCTAAAACAGAGCTAAAACAGAGCTCACATAACAGTCAGGCACAAGTTAATTTCTTCACGACTTTACCCAACTTTTCTTCTACAAAACAATAATTATTTTAACAGAAAAACCTGGGGAGTGCAGTAAGTAGATCGCTTTGAAATTAAATAATTATGTAATAGATGAACTCACTAAATCTGCAACATTTTCTCGGAGTGTTCTGATTTCTTCTTCTAAGGCCAGATTCTTATCTGTAAGAGTTTCAACCATTTCCTCTGCTCCTAAAGCAGTGTCAACCTAAGAATAATGTTAAAATTAAGAAAAAAGAAGTACTTTCACTTTTTGTGCAGTCGAGATAAATACAACAATTCATTGAGACAATAAAATTTGATTGTGTGCATGAATAGGTCAATACTTTTTTCAAGTATACGGTTTGCTGATTATAAGAAAGGCTTAAACTTAATTTATTTCTCTGTTTCAATCATGCAGTTAAGGTGATAAAGTTGAAATATATATTGTGGTTAAAAGCAATTTAACATAAGCCGAGTTAAACACGAAACAATGGTGGTCAGCAACCTCCCCCATTGCAGGCATGCGGAGTGGTGGGGGTCTATAGGGGGTCGTGTGGTTTTATAGCTCAGCTGTTGAGGTCAACTCATTCTCTCATGTGCTAGGCCCGTTTCAGTTATGCTCGGCGACTTCACTCCCTGCCCTCCCTCTCTCTCTGTGGTAAGTATGAGGTAAGAATGTTCCACTGTTTTTTTAGTGCAACCTTGCCTGGTGGCTGCCACTCACAGGGTTGTCATGGTTACCTTACACACTCAGCTTTTGTGCTTGTTGCTCCACGATTCAGGCACCTTCCCCAAGCTCATCTATTGTTGACGCGTTTAAATTAAAACAAACAAGCAAACAAACAAACAAACCACATACTTGATCTTTAAGTTCAGCCAAAGAAGATTCAGCCTCCTGAAAAGGAACAAATTTAAGCAGCAGATAAGAGCTAACAGATTATGCACCCATAAGATATGTCATTGTTGTAGGAAATGTCTGAGATTGATAACAGACACAACAAGTCTTGCTTTTGCCGAGCAGAGGCAACATTAATGAAGGCATGGAGATTAAAGTTAGGTTAATGTATTTCCAATCAACACTATGGGGTTCTCTGATGATTTTGCATACATGGAACTTGTTGCATCAAAGTTTGCTTGTAACATAATAATGGACACACAAGGAAAGATGTCTTATTAATAGCAAAATAGGCCATTGCAGTTTTGAATTACCAATACTTATACCTGACCCTGAGGCTGAGGGAAATAAAACAAAATAAATGATTTATCCATCTCTGGATATCAATGCAATTTCTTTTGTTTTATACCCCTATTAGCCTCAGGGCCAAGTATCGGTATGAATTATAATAATTTGAAACTGGCATATTTTGATTTACTGTTGATGTATTTCAATGCTTACAGGCATGCTCAATAATGATAACTAGGCACAAAGCCACTACATTATAAGTAAAGTGAGAGAAAAAAGGGATTATCTGATGGTTCATAATAATATTCATGTACCTGCAACTCTTCAGACAGTCTATCTCTTTCATTTTGTAGTGTTGTGTTTCCAGTTTGAAGGTCCTTGATTTGTTTTTGTAATGACTGCATCTCAGCTTTGTCACTTGCTTGAACTTCTTTAAGCCTGATACAACATGCACAAACATTACAACAAGCATAAAAGAACATTACAAGAAACTGGAATATTATTCCAATATTCCTCTCTATTTCTGTGCCTTTGCTATTTTATTTACAAATTTGGTCTTCATCTTGATTTCACATTCTCCAAGACTGGGAAACTTTATCTTGCAACACAATGTCTTTCTTTTTATGTTTTCTATCTAGAATATCCAAATTTTTATAGAGCAAGAGGAATGGTAAATGTAGTTCAGTCACCTAAGGATCGCTTCCTTTAATCTGCCGTTTTGCTGTTCAAGTTGTTTCACCTGAGCATTTGTGGCAGCACCTTCAATACCTATAAGTATTAAAGACAAAGTCAGTAAAAATCTAAATCTACATGTATATCGTGATAATTCCAATTCACTTACTTTATCAAATGTAGGAAAACTCTCCTAGATTTGAATTCCTAAGAACCATATCAAAGTTCAGAAAGGGAAAGAAAATTTAATTGTGGCTTATTTAGGCATCTTCATGTGATAGTTGTGCAGTGACAGCAAAGAAATGTAGAAAAAAGTGTACTCCAACAGCAGCATTGTAAGATGTTTTGCTTATTAAACCTATCGCTTTTTCATGTTTTGGTTGCCGTTCCTGTGGTGGGATCTTAAGGTCCCTAACTTGTCCTCAACACTGAAGAAAGAGTTCAACTGAGCCCTTTTTTAAATTTCAAAGTAGTACTTGAAATTACCTCCTTCACTGACTTCATTCTTCAGGATTTCTAAGTCCAAAGTGACCTCTTCTAGTTTCTCCTTTAGTTGATCATTTTCTTGTTGAAGCGATTCCAACTAAATGCAAAAATACCACCATCAGAGAATGCAACATGGCCAAGAAATATTTCTGGGTACTGGAAATAAAATTTTGTGAGTAGAAGAAAAAATAAAATCCCACAAAATGTTGGGAAAAATGTAAATGCTTGTTTGTAGTGGAAGTGCACTTGACTGCTCTACAGCTAATTAAAAAACAGGCTACTTGTATTCCCTTAAACAAATAATCAAATTCAACATAAAATGATTAAAAACTCCACTCATGGGAGGTAAACCAGTTAGCTACATTTATTACAAGTGTGAGTGAAGAGTTGAACTTGTGACTGCGGAGAAACAATACAGCCATTAATCAGAGATCACTTGAACATGCACTAACAATCGGTAACACTGCCCTCTTTCAGCTCTTATATTACTTTATGAGTAAATCATTAATTATTACTCTTTCTTCAGCCATTTCCTTGTCCAGTGTTGCCATTTCAACAGCTTCTTGCAATTCTGTCAACTCTTCACTGTGCTCTTGACGATTTTCACTCAACTCTTTGAGTTCCTGTTAAAATTAAACAAAAAAATGATTAACTTGATGATGATTTCTTCAATACTGTTATTCACTGTAGTTTGTCAATCTAAGACTTAAGTTGGTGCCTTTGTTTGCAGGAATGTGGGAAGAGTCTTTGAACCTCTTTATGACCAGAAAAATAAGTCAGTCAATAAACCAAGCAAGAGCATTTCCTCCCAACTTCATGCTGTAATGTCTAACACTAAATAGTTTGGGCTCCTGCCTTCCCAGGTTTTGTCCTTGTGGGCACTGTCAAATAATCTTTCTATTTTTAGATAGCAGCATAATGCTCTGAAAGGTGACAAGACTGCAGTTTTTAATGCTGCAGATGCAATGTGTGACTGTATATACCGTTGAAGTGAAAGTGACAATAAGAGTGAATCTGCATAAATTTCTTTTTCCATTGTAGTCCATGTCTACTAGAAGCATTGCTGAAAAAATGCGAATATATGTTTGTGTTGTGGTTCAATTTTAACCTTGTTTTAATATTATTTTCTTTTGTTTTGGGTATGGTAATGCAGGATAACAATTTTGTAACAAAGGAAAATTTAAAACCATGGGTTATGTTGAACCATAACACATGTACATAAACCATAGACATCTAGTAAAATGTGTCAAAGAAAATATAATTATTAGCATACATGTAGTACTTCATAAAATTTAGCAACCATTAACCAATTAGATTGTTCTGTTTGGAATAAATACAATCCAGCCCTATCTATTCTAACAGGCAGTGGTAAGAAACTAAAAAGTTATTATATATCTACATTTTGGAAAAAAGATATTTGAATATGTGCAAATAAGCTCTGTTTTCAAACACAAACAGTGCAGCAGGAGTTAAATTCTGTGTCTACACTAACTGCTGCACAATCAAATTAGTTCAACTGCTCCAAAAACAACTTCAAAGAGGGGTTTCTTATTCACACACACTTGAATTATTATTCTCCAAATAATTTAATATATTTTTACCCCTACACCTGAAGGATAATCAAAATTTGTTAATGCAAGCAAGTCACTATGGATTAGTGCAAGAACTTTACCTTTTTGGTGGTATTCAACTGTGCTTGTAAATCTCGTTGTGCCTCTTGCCATCGGGTTTTATACTCTTGCATCTACAGTGAAATTACCAAACCACTTTATATGACCCTCCATGGTTGAATGCTCAAAATATAACATAATGGGAAAATTTCTCTCATAAAAACTAAGCTGCAGTAATAATAAAATTAATAACCAACAAACTAGGTTTTAAAAAATATATGTACAGGGGCTGTATCAGTTAAAACCAGTATTTTTCATTCAAACCATATGGTAAAAATCAGGTGTCTGTAAAACTTGCCCATGTAAACATGAAAACAGAATAAGGACATGTTCTGTTTACAAAAGAACAGCTAACAGTGACATTTAATTCCATCAAGGTAAACACCTTGACACTAAAACTTACACATAAACGTTTCTCTGCTAAAAAGCTGGAACACAGAAGTATATTAATTTAAAAATACGATCCCTCAAAATATTGAGATTGTGCACCAGTTATTGCTACATTGTATGCAACAACTTATTTCAATAACAGGCAAACTGGAAGCAACAATGTTTATTTATTATTTCAGAATACATAATTGGCTGAATGTTGGCAGTTGCCTAGCAACAGTTTTAAACATTTTAAATTTGGCTGCTACATAAATTATGTTACCAGTCAAAAGTAAATTCTGGTTAAAATTTTTTAAACATAAGTTGATTCTCAGTTTCCTTTGTCTCCTAGCCCTAATTATCAGTTGTTTCCCAACTTCCTTTGTATCCCAGCACTAATTCATTAATAATAAGGGCCAGGAGACAAAAGGAAATGGATAATCAATCTAGGTTAAAAAGTTTTAATCTGAATTTTATTTTGACCTGTAAAAAACATATTTTGATGGTTGTCGTGTTTAACTAATTTTTTTACTAAATTTTTATTGTTATATCTGCAAGTTTAAAGACTTCTTTTCACATGCAAAAAATTTCATTTTAATTAAGAGAGAATTTTGCCTTTGAAAGTTCTGAAAAGCAACCCACAATTTTCTCCTTATAAGGCTGATGATTAAGCAGTCAGAAAGGTTGTGAGAATCAATTGTAATCAAAGACAAATGCTTCTGATATTTTCATAAGAGAGATTCAAAGAAGGCTTCATGAAAAGACTTATTGTTAACACCTACGTACACAATGTACATGTAACTAACCTGTTCAAGCTGCATTCTTGTTTTTTCTAGCTCTTTCATTTTAGCTTTATCTTCCTGTCGCTTGCTTTTTAATGTCTCCAGCTTTTCTTCCAGGTCAACAATGGCTTTCTCCTTTTCAATCACCTATAACCATATAAGTACATGTTATTGTAATGAATTAAACACAGATTTTCATTAAAATGAGTGTGCCTTTAAATGATGTTAGTCTTTAGTTATATTTTAACTTTATTGTCTCAGAACATCCAGTCCAAAACAATAGAGACCTTAAGTAAGATATGTTATGTTACCTGTACATGATTACATATAGACAAACATGCATTAAGAAACGTGCTTAATTCGAGTATCGACATAGCATAAAAGTGCTAATTAAGGACACTACTTTTATGTCTCCCAATGGTGATGAGACTGCCATTTTATGTGGTCATCTAAGCCCCGCAAACTTCTAGCCATTTACAGGACAGAAGTAGTACCTTCATTTCTCAGTTATTTTAAGACCCTGAGTATTGGTCTGATCCCGGGAATTGAGCCTATGACCTCCAGCTCAGCAGTCAAGTGCTCTACTGACTGAGTTAGTCCTGCCAAGGTAATGTTTGTCATGGAGTTTATAGAAGGCAACCATGATTTCCAGATGGAATTTTACCCAGTGGCCTAGCCATTTGTCTGGGGGCAAGAGGTGGTCTTCTCTTATTTTTACCAAAACTGAGCGATTTCTCATTCGCTGATTGTTCAAGAGCTATGTTCCATAAGAGGACAGACTATGGAAATGACATGATGGTGGTGCAATTTCTTATCTGCTTTTCTCTTTCTTGCATGCACGATTTTCCAAGAAACTTCTCAAAAACTGTCAATGTTATTGTAAAAAAACAACTCAACAACAATTTCCCATGGACTGTTCTCTTATCAATGACAAATGCTCAAAACTCAAATGGAGCGGCTCGTGGTTTCACTGCCATGTTTGGAAGAGTATAGGTCGAGGAAAATTGTTGTTGATTTCTTTAATGTACACTGTATTTACGGCTACAGTTAATTACCGGTAACTTGACGCAACCCTCCAAGTAAAGGTTCTTGCTCGGTTGCCATTTGGTAACCAACTCTTTTGGTTCAGGGAGACTTTTTTACAAATCAAGTCACCAGCTGCAAAATTTTAGGCACCATGGTGACCAGACTGGTCACAACTTGGAGGGTTGTTATGCATACACAAAAGCAGGGTATCTTTTTAAAACCTTTTTCTGAAGTGCCATATGCTCATCAACAGATACTGTTGGTCCTGATGACTTCCTCTGACCTGAAGAGATGGGAGGGACACTTGTAGCAGGGGACACGCTAGGTGAACTGTCACGCACAGCAGGCTCTGGAGCAGAGGAAACACTTGTTTTTGGTGTAGCTATCTTTGATGATGGAGGAGAAGCCTTACTGCCTGTATTGTCCAAGGAACCTCTTGATCCAAATGACTGCAACAAATTGAATATGAAAATTAAATAGAAATAAATAATAATCACGTTCTCTCAGGGTTGTCATTATGAGGCGGGGGCCAGGGATTTCCCCCGGCTACTAAGAACTTGGCCCCCAGCTACTTTCATAGGAAAATAGAACAAAAATAGAACCAAAAGAAATCCCTAGCTGTTTGATTCCCCGCCTACTTGTTGTATTTACCCGGCAACTTGAAATCTTAGTGACAGCCCTGTCTCTTAATTGAGCACTAAACAATAAATTGCACTTGTTATTTGCAATAACAAGTTTGATTGTTAACGAACACCTTCTCTAAACGTCCAATCGGACTCAATTCAAGCAAAACTTTTTGCGTGACTGTGCACATTTCATATATGCTAATCATCATCCGAAAATTTTTTTGTCAGTTTATCAGCAATCACTTTGAACTTGAAAATGGTGTCAAGATGACACCCAAACGTTGTTCGTTTTTGTCTGTGTTATTTTTTACTTCTTTCTGTATAACTAAACCTTTGCTTATTAATTAATACCATGTTTAAATAAAGCTTATGTATGTTGTTGTGTGCATGCCATGTATTTTTATTTCATTTCCCCACATTAGCCAAAATTGCATTTTATACTTTGCCCTAATCATACTAAAGAAAACTGAAACCAGGAAGATGAACTTCTAAGCTGTGGTCTTGGGTAAAGAGAAAAATATTGCCACTCAGGAGTTTCGAACCCATATCCTCAGAACTAAAAAATAACACTTCTCTCCACTAGACTACCTCTGCAATCACTTAGCTTCTACAGTGCAAGTTCAAAAAGAGGTAACTATAAATTCCCCCTCTATGATGATCGACAGCTTCCAAAAAAGACTTTTTGGTTCCTTTTGGGTAGAATTAAATCTTTAACTGTTTGTACCTAGACATAAAGCTAAAACTTACCCTCTCCTTTTTCATTGAAGACGGCAGTGGAATAGAGGAACCTCCTCCAATGCTGGACCGTGGAGCTGAGCCACGCTGTGGGGTGGGTGAGGCAGGCACATCCTCAAGCACTGTAATCTGGGATTGTCGCACAAATATTCCATGGTTTTCGGCACACTTGAAGTATTCTTTTCCTTGAACTACACAGATTCAATAACAAGCATTGCACTGTACTGTTAGTCATGTTTTTCAGTGGTTGTTTGGCAAAATTTATGGTACCATGGCCAAATCATCTAAAGACAAACAATGTCCCAGGCATGGGCAACGGATGAATAAAAATGTTCCATTTTTCATCCGCACCCCTTTATAGATAACTGCAATCCAAACCGTCAAATTTTTGTTGGCACCTTTTAAAAAATATGTCCGAGGGGTCCAAATGTTGTTGGCTCCTTTGGGGGTGTTTACATGAGAAAACTCGCATCGGCGAGAGTTTCATTGCGAGATGACTTTTTTATTTCGTATCGTTTTACATTATGACTGGGTCATTTCATGTCTCGTTATTAGAAGGTACACTTCGTGTTGATAAAATACACGTAAGATTCAAAATCACAAACATTATGCATGCGTTACCTGTTCCAGTCTACCAGCAGACTGATCTCACACCAAAACTTGTGGTCATTTCACATTTACATGATACTGTTATGGGATTTCATACCGGATTGAAATGCTCACCCCAGTACAACAACTGGGGTGAAATCACACCAGGGTGACTCATGCCAGCATGACATTTTGTGGTGGTATCATGTAAACAAATGTAGAGCCATGAGAGGGAACCGGAGTGAACTCACTCAGGAGTGAAAGTTGCCCCGGTGTCATGTAAACACCCCCTTTGAAGAAAAATCCAAACCCCCATATTAAAAAACCCGCCATCGTTAGAGGGGTGCGGATAAAAAATGGAATGTCCTTATGGGATTAGCTTGTTTAGATTTGACTTAATGAAACAATAGATTTATATAATTACATTTTTTAAAAAATAGATCACGGTGTTAATCAGCTCGAAAGAAATCCTTTGAGAAATGATGACGATCGATGCTTCAGTAACTGTACCAGCAGACAATGCAAATTTTCATAGAGGTTCACCTCCCCAAGGGGGGGGGGGGGGGGGGTTGGGGGGTGACTCCCACGTAAAAGTGATGGGGATGCTCGTCGTCTTGCTTAGAGGTGTACATTGCAGATTTTGGTCTCGCTTAGGGTGTTTAAGATTTTGGTCTCGCTTAGGGTGTTTAAGATGCCATTCAGGTATTGCTTAGGGATGTGCATAGAGAAAGTTACAAATAATCCAACAATGTCTGTTTTAGTACGGTCTCATTTAGGGGTCAGTTTAAGGTAGAGCCACACCAAAATTAGCTTAGGGGTTTAATTTTAATTTTCCGACGAGCAATGATCCCCGTCAATTTTATATGGGAGCCCCCCACCTCCCTCCCCGGGTTCAGCTGTGCCTAAAGGATCCTAAAGAAACATTCTCTAACATTTTTTTTTATGGCCTGTTATAAACGTACCTGTACCGTCGTTTTTGCCTTTCGGTTCATCCAGAATGACGCCAATCCATTTGCCAGAAGCGAACATCGTCGCCCCAACATAGGCTACTGTTCCCACAAGACCTTTGCCTACAACCTCCACTCTCATGCCGATTTTAGCGTTTGGCCCAGACATTTTGCTCCTAGTTAATTTCAAATCACTATCTGATTGAATGAGATAAAAAGGACAGCTTTCTGACCACCAAGAGGGAAAAAAAATTCACTACATTTTCTGTGTAAGTGGACCTTCCCTAACAAAGATGGCGGAGATTCGGCGTCTACGCATGCTCAAATTCCAATATTTTTGTTTTCGTCTCCAGTTCTCCACACGCGGCTCTTTCTCTTCTCGGGACGTTTTGTGGAAGCCTACATGATAAGTAAAAGGCCTCAGACCTCATATTCAAGATGGAGGAAGTTGAGGGTAAGTTTTCGATAAAAATAGTAACAATTTAGCCGTAAACCTTTGGTACTGGAGACTGCCTCTTACCCTAGTGATTGTTTCATTCGTTCACCTTAACTTTCCTGTTGTCAAGCTTAACTAGAGGGTTTCCCGTTTTGTTAGCGAACGTAGTCGTAACACCCGAGCGCCTGTACTCGATCCATTCAGCTGTTCAATTTCACCGAAACAGTGTTCAAAATCTCTTCCTGTAAGTGTATGTGACCACGCTCTTCCACGACCGTCTCTGTTGTTTGTTCATAACGGCCAGCCCAAAGATCGAGCTCAGTTTCTATCATCGTCTTAAAGTGTTTTTCCAATATCGCTCTTACCGGCGTATTAACCTGCTGAATTAGTTAAAAGAAAGAAAAATGATGACAACTTATCCGTAAAGTCCGTAAAAGAGAAGGGAGAGATGAGGTGTTCATCGTGTCACAACAAACCTCAAAGGAAACAAAGTTCTGACCAGAAAGGGCGGCAACGTTTGCAATGATGATGTTTTGTTTTATTTTTGGTGCAGTTTTGGTGAAAAATCCTCCTGTATTTGTCTTGTGTTGTAGTTGGCTAATAATACAGCCCTACCTCTACCCAGTGAGTAGAGACTACCTTTTCGCTATGTGAGCTCGTGTGCAAAAAGTAACCTCTGCCGACAACCGTTCAATTTTCTATCGTGCATGTGCGAAATTCGTCATGCGATTCACAAGTTAAATTTGCAATCAAAATTTAATCGTTAGGTGTGTCATCAAGTGGTGCAAGTTTTGCGAGAATAGAAAAATTGCAACAACTCTGATCTGCTATGCAAGACTCACATAATGCTCTAAACTTGTCAAGAACATGAAAAAACCCGTTTTTTAAAATTTATTTGTCCAGATTTCTGGAGGGATCTGAAGGGTTGTCGGCAGTGGTTACTTTTCACATGCCAGCTTACACAGCGAAAATGTAGCCTCTGCTCGCAGGGTACCCTACATGTACCTCTGCCAGAAACCCATAAAACAAAATTATCAATAGAGTCAGATGGTGTTCATAAGTGTAGGACCTATTTTCCATTGGGAGCTTAGAGGAATGATGATGATTAATAAGCAAACAATTAATATCGATATTTGATTGATTTTTTTCAACAGAGGAAGAGGGAGAGATGGCACGGGTGCGGCATCGTCAGCGCCGTGGGATGCTAAAGATGTATTATGGAGTCGGTGAAGAGGCTGGTAAATCAACTGCCATTGATTACTGTGACATCAATGGAGCCCACTTCAAGCCGGAGGAATATTTAGAAAAGCTTTTTAAAGAAAAATCATTGACTGATTTGTTGGACAAAGAGGCTGATATTGCCAAACGTAAGTCAGCACATCCATTTTGTTATTTGCATGTATACCTGGTGCTGTGTTGTTATACATTTGGATGACTTTGACCTGCAAAGATCAGCTGATAACACTGCATGTGTGATGTGATGAACCTTTAAACCCTACAAAAATCCCTCAGGACTATCTTGTGGGTCACATACAACTGTACATGTAGTGCAGACGTGGAAGACCACTTGCTGGACTAGCTCGAGTTGAACTTTAACTAAATGATAGTTAGCTACATTTAAAAAGGAAAGTCAAAATTTGATGTAGGGGCCTTGGCTTTTCTTTCCCTTCCCAACGGCCTTGTCTCTTTGCATGGGTTGCCAGTGCACCAGGCGAGAAGTGATCTCTTTGGAATGTCTCTTACAATCCCCTGCCAGGTTAAATCAGCAACATGCAGCTTTTATGGGAGATAATAGTCATTGCACTCATACACACACTTTCTTATGGTCAGTTTCATTAAAAATGACTATATTTTTTAACTTTTTTTTGCAGAAATCAGATCTTTAGACAGTGAAATGCAGACTCTGGTCTATGAAAACTATAACAAGTTTATCAGTGCTACAGATACTATCCGGAAGGTGAACAATGCATTAATAATACAGTCGAATCTCACTTAATGGACACCCCTATTAGATGGACACCTCTATAAAACGGACACCTAATGTTGGTCCCTGCCTTTCTTTACTCCCTTTACTTGACTCCCTGTAAGACTTTCCTCTCTCTGAGGTGGAAACTTAGGGCCGGTCCTAAAGGAGTCCATTGTAGAGAGAGTGAACTGTATACTTGACTACAGCAAGTAAGAGGCTGCAAGTACATATTGAATACCTGCCAAATACATGTAACACACATTAGGGACCTTACAATCCAACAATGGTGACGTCCATGAAAACATCGTTGAAAAATAGACTTCGTATCCTTTAACTTTTTCGCAATTATACCAAGTCGCCCAGATGAATGAGACAAGCAGTTGAATCCCTCCTTGAGGATACCCTGTCCTCTATTATATACAGTTCTTCAAGTTCCAAAGATGCCAAAGTTCCTGTCTCCATTATACAAACACCTCTAAATTTGGAAACCCAGCTCTGTCCTTGTGGGGGTGTTCTAAAGATTTTTCACTGTACATTAAATTTATGCAACAATAGAAAAACAAGGGAAAGTCACTGTTCAAGATCATAGTTAATGCTTTACGAAAGAATCTCTTGTCTCCGGTTATAATTATACAATTAGTAGGCTTAGTATTGAATCCCTAGGAAGTCTTTTTTTAGGTCTCCTTTCCTTTTATTGCTCATGAAGTTATCCAAGGATCATGCTCATAGTAGGTGGGGAAAAGTTTGCCCTTAGTGACAGCCCTGCAAAGGGGGCCTATTTATTATAAATGATTGTAATATTGTAGGTAGACTCCATTCTCAGGTTAAACCAGTATTAGGTTACTAGGGTTAGCTTTTTGCTAGGGTTGTGATGCTGTTAACATAGGTTGAATGTTAGTTTATCCTAGTCTAAGATTGAATTTTACCTACAGTGGCTAAAGTACATCAAGGGAATTTGTTGGTCTACAGATGGAAAATTTATTAATTCAGTCAACTATCTCTAAGGGGACACCTTTGAGACTTGCACTTAGTGCTTGTCTAAAAGTGATGTCAAGTAAAGGAAGTAAAAAAAGCAGTAACCAGAAACCGCAAGGACGACATGGCACACAGCATGACTAGGATAACTGGAATTACTGGCATAACTGGGATGACTGGGGTTACTGGTGTGACTCGGGTGACTTGGATGACTGAGATGAATAGGTGTCCGTCTTATAGGGTGTCTTTTAAGAGTGTCAACTGTACACAATCTCATGTCATGATTCAGAGAGTAAAGTGCTCAGTTTTCAGTGTGGTGCATGTGTATATTTTATCCAAAAGATGAAGCATGATTTCAAGAAAATGGAGGAGGAGATGGATAAGCTACGTGAAAACATGTCAACCATCACCGAGTTCAGTGAGAAAATAACAGGCACACTACAAGGAAAGAGACAGCAGATAACCAAATTGTCAGGTGTTCATGCATTACTGAAAAAGGTATTTTGTAGCAGGTGTTACTGAACAGAGTAACACAGTAATGAGTAGCAAGTAACAGAGTAATGGGAAAACAATAACCGGCATGACGAGGATAACCAGGGTGACCAGGATGACTATATAACATTCACTGGGATGAACGGGATGACTGAGATTGACTAGGATAACTGGGATGACTAGGATAGCTGCGGTGACTGGGATGACTAGGGTCAGTAGGGTGACTGGGATGACTACAATGACTAGGTTGACTACAATAGGTTGACTGGGATGACTTGGGTGACTGGTATGACTTGAGCGACTTGGATGACTGAGGTGACCGGGATGACTAGGATAGCTTGAATGACTAGGGTGACTGGGATGGCTACAATAACTATGATGACTCGGTTGACAGGGGTGACTGGGGTGACTGGCTTCACTAAGATGACTTGGATGACTGCAACCCTGGTCAAAACTCTGGAGACACTAATGGTGCAGTGTTAACACTATGCATTCAAGTCTGTTTTCAACACAATCTTTCCTCAAGTGTTCCAAGATATTTTGACCAGGGTTGTAGTTCTCTTAGTCACCCAAGTCAGCCTAGTCACCCAAGTCACCTTGAGTTGGGTGACTAGGCTGGCTTGGGTTACTAGGATAACTATAGGGTGACTTGGGTGACTAGGGTGACGTGGTTTACTTAAAATAACTATGGTGACCAGGGTGACTTTGTGTAAAAAGATTCTTTCTCGCTGTCCTCTCTCAACAGCTTCAATTCCTTTTTGAGCTTCCATCAAGATTGCATAAGTGTGTTGAAATGAAACAATATGGATTGGCAGTCAGGTAGCCAGTTACATTGTTGTATTTTAACAAATTGTGTAAGATTTGTTATGTTTCAAATTTTTTAAGGATACGTGTAGATCACTAAAATATTTTTGTTGATATTAAATTGCATAGGTTACATGTATATTTTAACATCTTCCTTAAACATGACATCGTTTTAGATCAGCATTGACATGAAAAAAGTGGAATTTTTTAAAGAATGAGTGAGGCGCGCTGATATTGTTATGCATACTTTCTCCTTAAGAAAATTAATTTTGTAATGTTACTGTTTTATTTACAGGTATTATACAAAAGCAAGGGACGTCCTACATCATTACAGCCATATGCCATCATTTCATGGCATTCATCAAGATTGTGATGAGACTGTCAAACAACTGATAGTTCAACTACGGGAACAGCTTAGAAATCCAAAGGTTATTTTAACCAGCTTATTGATTCTTCCTTTACTATTATTTGCATTGCACACATTGAGCCTCATTCTTTTTTATTCTGATAGGTTTACGTCAACAAGTGTATTCTTTACGCTGCATGACTGTGACTTTAATCAGACTCCTTATGGTATTGACTTCTTTGACATCCGTTTTTTCTTTCAATACAGTCCACCCCCAAACAATTGGCAGAGTGCGTTGATCTACTGCTTCAGCTGAAGGAGCCTGCAGATGAGTTGTGTGATGAATTCCTTGCACAGTAAGATTGATAATCTTTTTAATTCCTTGCTCTTTGCCTCTAAGAGACATTTTACAAAAGAGACATCTGAAATTTGACCCCAAAAATTCCATACTGATGAGGTAGATATGTCTGGAATCTGATCAACAAGGGCTCACTGGTCGGCGTAGTAATTCCATTGGTTTTGCTGTTGTTCAGAATGACAGACAAAATACAAAAAATTACAGCGTTCAGATGTAAATGCCACGAACCTGCCTACTATAAAAACAGTCATTATTTGTGGAATAAAATCTTCTTTACCAGAAGCATTTGAATTGGTGGTTTTGAACCATAATTCAGACAACCCTTTTTGATCAGCTCTTAGATTTTGCTTGCCTAGGTCCATTGCATCCTTAGCTTATAATTTAGCTAGAAGATGGTTTCCTGGGTCCTTAAAGAGTTACTAGTCTTGTCCAGCAGGAAAAACTATTTGTCCCAGGGATCTGGAAGACACTTTTTTGAGCCTAGCATTGGGATCTTTCAGTTGTCTTTATTGTTGTACTTGTAGTGCTCAAGAGAGATTGGATGAAAGTTTAAAGATTCTCAAAGCACAGGTGGACTTGAAGCTGTCCGAAGACGTATCCGTTAGTGAAGAAGGCAAGTAATTTAAAAGCGTGACCTAGACTTTCCATGGATTAGTTGTTTGTTGAAGAAATCTGTTCTTTTGTACAATATTGAAGACAAACTTTGTTCTGGACGTTTGGACAAGTGATCTTAAGACAAAAAAAATCATATTATATTTTTAAGACCTGTGTTGTTTCTAGATACAGCCCGGTAAAAAGCAGTTAGACTGTTAGCTAACTGGACGAAATGATACCATTGAGAGGAAAACAATGCTTGGCAAATAAATGTACAGAGTAACGTGGCCTTCATAGTGTGAAGCATTAACAGACTTTCTCTTTAACAGGGAAAGACGATAAGAAGGCAGATGAGGAGAACAAAGTACAAAGACCAATGGTAAGAGGACAGAGTGCACATTGAGCCTACAGCTGTTATGAATTTGGTGGTTATTTATACATAGTTATTAGAGGAGAGTGGTTATGAAAAGAGGCAAACATCAATGATAAAAACAACAGTGCAGCAGTTTATGTTGGAAGCACCCTGAAAGTGCACAACCCTTTGTTTTCTATTGGTAAATTGTCACGGAATAAATTAATGCAACATTTTTATTGGTCAATACAATCAAAATGAAAGGAATGCTTTTGAACGTTGTGCACTTTCAGGCCCACAAAAACATAAAGCAAAGGAGTCTGACGGGTTTCATAACCGTTCCACTCAATTAATTATTAATAAACTGTTGATGAATTATTTGTGAATGGTAGTCAATTGTATTTCAGGACTTGTTAGAATTCATTGATTGTGGCTGTAATGGCTTCCTCAGCACAATCTGCTTAGTGATTGCCTCATACAAGGAGCAGTTTATTCAGAGACAGATGGCAGGGTAAGAATCATAAATATTTATAATTTTTTCAAAGAGTTTTTCACCCTTTATGTTGTTTAGTAGCTATACTAAGATTAGTGCACAGAATGTAACTCAGTCTGACTCTCTGTTTAGTTCCTATTATTTTTTAACGTATCACTCCATGAATTTCATTTTACTTATTTCTTTGTGACTGGCCAGCCCAGTCTTCACAAGCCTTCTGGTTTCTTCTGTGCTCCCCTGCCAACTTGCAATTCGTATAGGTATCCCTTTATTGTATTATATTTGGGCTAAATAAAATTGAACTGAACTGAACTGAACCTAAAATGCAGAACTGAATGAATGTATTTATCAAGCCTGTGCTGTCTGAGATTTCAGTAAATTCTTTCCTAGCACTTAAATTTTGAATATTTTTCTACCCATTTCAAGACTATCATCATCATCGTTATCATCATCATCATCATCATCATCATCACCATCAAGTCGTGTCATCGTGCCAGTAACATACGGCCATTCAGTGCTGATTATACCCCTTATTATGTTTTACTGGTGAAAGGGCAGTAACTTCGACACGTACCATGTACTTCAAAAGTAAGCACAGTAGAATTATACTGAAGCCTTACACATTATGGTGAGCTCATTTAACAAAGTGGCAGAGGAAAAAGTTTACATTGCTTGTGACAAGTTTAAACCTATGTTCATCCCTTTTCCATTACGTAGGCATGGTCAAGACCAGCAAGAACTGGAAAAGATAGTCACTGAGAAGTTGACAAATTTTATTTTGTCTTTGATGAGGGAGTACTTTAAACTTACGGAATCAAGAATTGAACAGGAGGTATGTGGTTTATTAGGGTTTACACATTCGCTATTGAGGCAACTGAAATTGTAATCTGTGCATGATTCAAGCTTAATGTTCTGTGGTCACCTTATGGCCTTATACGCCTACTGGCGTTACGAGACTTAATGATTATCGTCTCCCAGTGGCACATACGTTTGAAACGTTTTCTTTTGTTTTAGTTTAATTACATGTTTAGCTTTTCCCTCTAATTTTTGTTTACCTTAATAAAGTGTACACAATCAAGCCACAGGAATGGTAAACTAGAATCAATAAATACATTTTGTTTGGGGTGAATGGATCTAACGTTCGCAGAAGGAGTGATTAAAATTTGACGTTAAATAACATTGTGCGAGTAATGAACTCGTCCTACCATGAAAAAATATACTATACACGTGTGAAGATTTTTTCTAAAAGCAACTGATCACCTTTTACACCTGAGACCCGTGTTTCATGCCCGGGGCATTGTCCATTTCTGACACGTCTTCCCTGTTTTTCGCCGATAATTTTGCTGTGCCTCATAAGACTCCACAACAAGTCTATTAAACAAAGCAAATAACACCTCAAAATTGGAAAAATGTTCTTACTCAAAAAAGTAAAATAATTGAATGAAAAAAACGTTACGAACTCAGAACTGCCCTGAACATTTCCAGATTGTAAGGTGATTGTACTAAGTAAATCTTTTTCTCTTAGTCTGATACAGGTGATAATATTCTGTTAGTACGAGCACTGGATCGTTTTCACCGCAGGCTTCAAGCTGTGCAGAAACTCCTCCCTGAGATCGGTGTCGGACGGTACGTTGTCTCAGGCTGCGTTCACACGGCCCGGGCGAATTTTCAACTGGTTTAGGTGTTTCATTCACACGGAACCACCCTAACCGTCCCAAAATTTAGGGGTCCAGCCGTTCAAGTTCGGTGTGAACAGGGCGAAAGTATTGAACGGACCCTTGTGAACGAAGCGTCCGGTCCAATTTTTCAGCCGATCGAAAAGTGGTCCGGCGCTCACCGTGTGAGTGAGCCTCAACAGCAGTAATGTGCGCATAAAATTGACCTTTTTCGGGGGAAGGAATTTTACGCTGTGTGACGGTTCAAGGATTTATTTCTGTGATGAAGGGAACAAATTGCTTCATCAAAACGAGTCAACAAGTCATCCAATGAATGCTTTTCTCATTTCTGTGAACCAATCAAAATACACCGTGACATTTTGGGTCTTTACGTAACGTAAAACTTGACAGGCCTGTTATACGACCGTTGGCCACCTAAACATAAAAGAACGTGAGAATTTATGAGATTCCGCCACATCAGTACTTTATTATCAATGAGCTTATGACGCCATCGATGGTAACGTATCTTTTCCCGCGTAAAAGCTTTATTTGAAGCACCCTATAGTACTATGAATGAGCCAATGTGGTGGCTCAGGTCACCACAAGAAACACATGGCAAATTTAATTTTGAAAAATGTGTGGAAACGAAAGCAGAATTGAGCTTTGCATTGAATGGTCACACAGCATTCTTGTTTTGATTTTCCTCCCCTTGTTCCCTGCTAGACTATCAAACACTTCAATAATGTCTGTTTCCAAGGCAACAAATGATGAACCCATAGACTCCATGCACCGTTGAGCTGGTTTCAGTTCCAGATTGTCATGTCTGTATGTTGGTAGGAAACTGAAAAAAACAGGATTTGTTTCTTCGGAACAAACTTCAGGCAAATGCATATTCAACTTTGTGGCCTTATATTCATTTAGACCCCGTCCACACGTATCAAGATATTTTTGAATCCGCAAATTTTTCTTTGCGGATTCAAAAATTTCCACGTCCACACGTACCCGGATTCACTCTCAGTTCGTCAGCCAATTTGTAAAGCGATCTTCGGCTCATGCGAAACTTTTATCGCCAATCTTCTTCACTAACTGTTTCACTGACAAAATTGTCCCACTAAGCACTAGTCAGTAGCTCCTTTAACTTGTTTACGGCGTCCAATTCGTCCGTTCGACATTGATAAAAGCTTTAAAATGTCGAGCCACCGTTTGGCATAATTGAGGTGCACAGTAGTCATAGCTAGGTTTAACTGCACACACGTTATAAAACTTGAAACTGAAGTCCAAGCCGTAAAAAAGCGATAACATTGCGCTCGGCACCGTCTTCAATATTCGCGGTAAAGAACTGGGCTGAATCTTGTGACGTCACTGGATAAAAAAAAAATAGGGATTTAGCGTCCACACGATTCCGGATTCATACGTATTCAAAAATTTCCGCTCTGGATAGCGGATTCAAAAAGTTGCGGATTCACATGCTGGATTCCTTGGATACGTGTGGACGGAAGCCGAATCCGTAAAGAAATAGTTGCCGTTTCAAAAATGCCCTGTTACGTGTTGACGGGTCCTTATTTATTTTTGTTTAGTTTGGGAGCAAATATTGTTGCCCGCTCAGCCCATAACAGAGTGAAAGCTTACGCTCAAAATCTTAGACAACACTTTCAGGGTAAGTTATAGACATTTTAATGCATGTTTTGTAAACACCAAAGCATTTATATAAATAAATAAATAAATAGATAAATAAGTAACTAAATAACGATTTAGAGGTCGCACATCCACATGATGGTTCTTCGTCTACCATTTGGCTGGTCAAATGGTTTTGGAAATTGGAAGCCTAAAATGCTTTCAAAACGATCCGACCATGTTGGAAAGCGATTCCTTAGGTTTGTGAGCAGCGCCTATCATTCTTTTTCATGCTTGCGTAAAAAAACAAACCCCTTTGTAAATGCTATGATTATGATTGTGATAATGAATTATCGATCAATCGCCATTTTTTTCTTACAAATATTGATTAACAAAACACATTTAAGATGTTCGGTTACAGTTTCGTGTCGGATTAATTTCTCTGTGAATATCGTTTGCAATAGCAAAGTTATAAATTCCAGAAAAGAAACTAAAATCTCTTTACTTTGATTAAATTTGTTTCTATCCTTGAGCCTTCAAAACGCAACCCCTACCTTTTACTCCTACTTTTTAGCTTAGTAGATGTTTGTGTGTATAGTTTGTTTAACAGATATCAGACAGTCCCTAGCTGCTCCTTCGCCGCCTTCTGGAAGCGAGAAGCCTCCTTCCCTTTCTGAGTTGTTGTCTACCATGAACAATTCTCTCACCAACCGACTGAAGATGACCCTCAACAACCTCAAGGTTTGTGCAGTTAGTCAGACACTTCAGCTTGTTTGAACTATGATTTCTTTGCTACAACCAGAACGTTAATTTGCCCAAATTTTGGTATTTCGTACACAGCGAAAAGTGAAGTTCGGCACTTCTTTGACGAAATCCAAAGCCCGCTTATTTAAGTAAAAGAAATTGCGACAGTGCGACAGAAATGTCGTTCCCACATATAAAGTTACCTAAGAAAAAGAGCACTTGTTGTTTTGTTTTGTCAGACGTTCATCGCAAATGACGTCACATTTGCTGTCAAACCCTACTTTCGAGGTCCGTTCTGTTCTGATGACGTCAGAGAAGGACTGGCAGTGGAGTTTGTTCGTCACGTGATACAGTCAGCTAAGGTCAGTACCATACTACTGACAAAGAGGTGATGTCTCCAAAATCAGTCAATTGCCGTGTTGTTTCCCGAACATCTTTTTCTTGTTTGATTATGTTCCTTATCATGTAGCTTTAACATAGCATTTTCTGCGATCCATGTATATTCTCAGGAGTTTTGCGATGTGGGGACCGCTCCACCTGCCCTTATTCTGCTGCTGTCAAGGCTGTGTCTTGATTTTCAAGAATCCACCATCTCTTATGTGGTATGTGCTTTTCTTGTAAGCTGTGTTTTTAAGTGTCGCTCATGGCCGGGTACACTGTGCGTTGCCTAGCCAAGGCCCCATCTCTTCATGTAGGTAATCCGCTAGGAATGACAACAGCCAACTTCTTCAACCGAATGTTTTCCTGTCTTTGCCTTTTTTTAAAATTTATCCCAAGTACAGTCGTAACTTGTTTACTACGAACAGTTCTGTTGGTCGCTAATTTCACACAATCCCTCCCTATATAAAAAGGACAAAAAGGCTTGCATAGCTGTACAGTTATTTAAACCCCTCCTTTATGGCCACCTTTTGTTGTTGCAACGGTCAGGGAATTCACCGCGAAATGTGGCCGCTTATAGGAATTTCTACTGTAAGGTGAAAAAGACTTAAAGTACGAAGGTTTGTTTCCGTAGTCATCAAGAAGACACGCATCAAACTAGAGTTGTTGAGAACTTTTTGTCAATGATGTTCTTTGTTTCAGTTTGTTGGTTTTTTTATGTTGCCCAAAATAAGATTTGTAATATCTTTCTTAGTTTTCTTTCAATTTGTTGCTTAGTTAGAGTAAAGTGAACAATTGATAAAACTTCAGTATTTTTCATGTCAGCTGAGTCTCACTGATGAACAATTTCCAGTCGATGAGGAGCTAGGGAGAGGAAGTCTAACGACTTCTGCGTCTGATCTTGCTACTGAGGCTCGTCACACTGCGCAGGTCAGTTATCAAATCCTCTCAGGCCCCTTAATCTAGGCCCCTTAATTATGCGCCTTACTTCTTAGGTTATTTTGGGATAGATGGTCCGTCCAACCACACTTTGTTTATAACCAGGTACTTTTTTACAATTCACGATGACATTTGAGAAGGTAATGTTGGTCTGTAAAACTTTGGGATGAAAGTTTGGAGTTACCGGACCAACCCGAATCTTATCAATGGATAGAGCGCCGGCCCGGTGTTTGGCATGGGATCCAATCCCATCGGGGACTCCAAATTCATTTTTGCGCCTCACCTTGGAACAAATTGCGATTCCTGCTACACAAAATGAGCCCTTCTTCCGAGCGACCAGTCATTAGGTGATTTGTTTTATGTCTTGATTCCACTGAAAAATACTTTCAGTACGAGTACAAAATTTATAAAAGTCAATGTCAGCGAGTGGTCAACATTTGCGGTAACAGTGCAGTGTTACCCTTTGACGTCATTGATTTTGCGATATCGCCCGCTCAGAGATTTTTGGCGGGAAACAGTTGAATAAGTAGATGTCATGTGGTTTCGAGGTAAACCAACGCTGTTTTTTTTCCTTTACAGAGCTTGTTAAACCATTATGTAAGGATGCAAGGACTGACAATATCACAGGTATGCCTCCCTCACGACTAATCTGACCAATCATGAAACTACCATATCATTAGACTTGTTGAACGATGTCTTTCTGTTCATTCGAATTTTCAGTCATCAGTAGCACGGTACTCAACCGAAAAATTCTAATACCAAACCAATAGACCTTTTTAGCTCGTAAGTTTTGTTTTCCCATTCCAGACCACGTGATGGTGCCCCAGGGAACTGTTTCTTTCAAATGTCGTCTGATGCACGCGCATCCACGTGTATATGCATAGTTAATAGGGACTTTAAGATCCAACGTCGCGACGGCGACAAGAACGTCGCTTAAAGAGTGAATTTACGTTCTTTCAGTCTTTTTACCGATTATTCCTACCCACTTACTTTGTCAATTGTAGGCGAACCCTCCTGAAGCTGAATTTCAAGGGACCAAATTCAAGCTCAGAAAGAGAATAAGATTTCGTCGTTGCTTGTTTACGTCCTCCATAAAACGCGAAATTAGGCATTTTCACGTCGTAGTCGTGCAAAAACGGGACAGAAATGTACAAAAAAGTGTGATGCACGTGCGAAGTTGTTGTGCTAATTAAACCAATTGTTTTTTTGACGTTCTCGTTGTCGTCCGCGTCGTTGGATCTTAAAGTCTCTAATGAAAAGACATGGAGAGCGTCACATGGTCTGAATAGGGAAAACAAAACATACGAGCCAAAAAGGTCTATTCTTGAGGACAGGAGCCTAAAATGGCCTAAACTTGCGTGAGAGTCAAAGCACAAGTAGTTTCTGACTCTCTCGAAGAATATTCACTCAAAATGTTTTTCATGTTCACCCCTAAACTATATACTTGAAGTGATCGACACTTTGTGCAATATCACTGCTTGTGTTCGTATCGAAAAGACTTGTATCGAAACGACCGAACTCCATAAAATTTACAAGAAGAGTGAAAAATGGTATCCGTTGTAGTGACGGTTTGCTATATTACTTGTACGCTGCAGATGATTCGTAAGAGTGTAGAGACACGTGACTGGATGAACACGATTGAACCTCGGAATGTACGTGCTGTCATGAAACGTATCGTGGAAGATGTGACAGCCATTGATTCACAAGTTGGTCAACTCTACGAGGAAGGAGTGCGCAAAGCTCATAGTTCAGGTGTGGATCGCACAGTTTTGTTTCCTCGTACTTTTTTATGCTTTGACCAATTCTCAATAACCTGGATTGTGTTTTGTCGAAGTCTTAAAACCTCTTCTCACAGAAAGAGCTGTGTTTGTGCAGAGTTTTTACGATGACAAAGTCGATTCAGTTTTCTTGTCGATTTTGAAGCCTACCCTTAAGCACAAAATGGTGTTGTGCTCACACCTTAGTTACCCGTAATGCAACTGTTCACATAATAGCACCATTTTAACTTGTCAGACGCCATTTTGAAACGTGCTGTGAATTGCCTCGGAAATAACCGAATACGTGTGCGCTCAGGGATCCGGTGTCCACTTTAATCCCCGAGTACAAGGTCACGTAGCGCCACCGTTCCCGAAATTTGGTGTGGATACTTCGAAAAAGGCTGTGTTTACATTTGTGCTCAGTGAGTACCGTACTTGGTCACTGTGCCTGATGAATAAACTTCTTAATTAAGACTATAGTGCCACGCGAACGAAGCAGAATTCTAGAAGTAGGTTGTGACAGATCTCGCTCTTTAAACCCCGAGAATGATTTCATCTGTGTGTTTGTGTTTGTGTTTTAGATTCCAGTAAATTCACGTACACATACCCGTCCAAGCCCAGCAGGTCTCAGTGGAGTTACACCGCCAGGTACCGAGTCTTGTTGTTGTTGATGATGTGTTATTGTGGTTGTTATCGTTTTTTACCGCTACAAACTGGTACAAATAGCTTTACTGTTTTTTTTCTCCGTTGCTTCGCCTTTCTATGCAGCAAGTTCATATTTTTAAACAATTCTCTCTTTGTTCTTTTAGTACGGCTTTCGATTCCAGCCTTCTTAGTAACATACAGAAGTTATTCTCCGAAAGAATTGAGATCTTCAGCTCCGTGGAATTCTCTAAAGTATCTGTCTTAACCGGCATAGTCAAAATAGGATTGAAGGTAGAGTGAAGGAAGCTTGGATTGCGAAGGGAAAATTGAGTCTTTAACCAAATTCTTGCGCCTTTCAAGAACAATCAAATGTCATACCACTCAATTTTCTCTATCTGCTGGGGAAAGAGTGACTTAACCGACATACATTCAAAAGTCGTAGTCTTCAAGCTCAAAGTCGTTAATGCTAGACGGAGTGGAGTGAACTAGCCTGGGACCAGGCTCCTTAGTGGGGAAAAAAGGCGAACAATGGGCGCAGAAAAAAAAAATCAGCGAACGAGGGACCAGCGAGAGGAAAAGGTCCTCCTCAATCCCCCGCTAGGTTCTCTCTGGGACCTGGGGCCCGTTTCTCGAATGCCCCGGTAGCTTTACGGGCCCGCAACAAAATATTCAGATCAAAATCTAAAAAAAGCATGGTTCCTAGCTAAGAGACCAGTACAGTTTTTTCTTAATTCCTGATAGTTCTATCATATTATCTGTAAACTATTGAAACCTCGATCTTTAACGTAAACGACAACAGCTTTTCGGGGCCGTTAATTTTCAGAACTTTCGAGATAAAGGTCCCTGGTTCGAGGCTAGGAGTGAACTAACATCTCATTCAGGACGAATGGGCGATACTCATAATGCTCCTTTATCAGGCGCACGAATTAGCCTTAACATTATGAGTCATTTTTGGCCACACGAGTCCTTTGTATCTAGTGCGCTTAACTATTTTGTTTTTAGACTCTAGTAGAGTGCGTCAGACTCCGAACATTTGGTAAATACGGTCTTCAGCAAATTCAAGTGGATACTCACTACCTACAGATGTATTTGTGGAGATTTGTTTCTGATGAGAAGTATGGCTTGTTCTTCAAATTTGTAATATTTATCTAACTTTATTTGGTTGTTTAATTGCCCCTTCAATAACGCCCGTTTCAGGTTCATAGGGAAGCTAACGGCAGCTAATGGTTTACCTTTTTTGGTCTGCTGGTAACCACGATGCAAGAACACGAAGTGGATCAAAGTCACCCACACCCCACAAACAAGGCTTTATGACTTGTTAGCGCGAGTCATTGCTGTTTCACGAAACGTTTTTCATCTAGAAACGCACACATTTTCATTTACGCGAGCTCGAGTATCTCTAAAGAGAAAACAGAGGGTCTGTGAACAGGCTTATAAACAGCGATCTGGTTCGCCTCCTACCGTTGGGATTCTTAACCATATTATGTTCCGTTTGAATTATTGGCTCATTATCCCAGAAAAGCCCCATAAGGGGAGAGGATAATTGAAATTTTCTTTTTCTTCTTTCTGGTAAATTGAACGATTCGCGAAAAGTTCATTATGATTCTGAGTATATTCTTTGTTTGTTTCTTTGTTTTTTTCAGTCTTGTCCATTTTATGCTGGAAGAGGTGGTAAACAGTGCTGTAAACAGGTGCATCTCAACAGAGCTTATGGAGCCCAGTGTAAGTATTACCGAGCCCGATTCCATGACAACAAATCATATTCCTCCCAAATCAGTGATCGCTTCCGGCAATTCTACTTTTCAATAAAATCCTGGAGCTAGAAACCGCAAAAAACTTATTGCCAAGCGAAAACCTAGAAGTACTCCACCTTATCTACAAAAAAATACGGCATTTATTTCAAGTTTGCTGCAGGGAAGTGAATTCGTCAAAAAAGGTATCCTTTTTTTTCTTTCTGCACGCAAACTACAAACCAAGAAGGTGATTTCATGGAGTTTTTTCAGTTTCTAGATCCAGGATGTTATTGAAAAGTAGAATTGTCGGAAGTGATCACTGATTCTCCCGAATCATCTTTGTCACAACAGTCATATAATGGATTGGGAATCAAGTAAAAGAGTCGAGCAAGAAAGCGTCAAGTTTAAGCATTCGCTTCAGACCGAATAGGTCACTTGCACTGAGAGGTTAAGTGACCAATGCTTCCTTTGAACAATGACTTGAAATCTTACACGCGAAATTTGAGAGGAAACGCATTTAAGGGAGATATTTTATGGCACTTTGATTTTTCAACAAAGTAGTATGATTTGCATTGGCCGCGCTAATCGTTTTTTGAAGTCAAAATCATATAACTTTCATCTTCATAAAAATGATGTCACATGACCTCTTAGTGCAGATGGCCTATTCTCCTAGTAAAGATCAGGGGTTTCGTTTCAGGCCGGACGCCGGACGCAACGTCCGGTTGTTTGACATGTAACGTCCGGCAGTTCACACACGAAATAATTATTTTTTTAATTGTGAAAATCGTTTTTTTTTTTTCATTTAGTAACTAAAGAAAGACTTGACCCTTATTTTATTCACTTAGTTATGTAATGCACACGATCGGAAAAAAAAAGAGATGATTCCTGTCAAAATTCCGGTTACCCAATTCCGGTCCAGGGAACGCAGCAAATTGCATTTTAGAGACTCCAATTTTACAGATTTCCCGTAGGAATTCGTGCCTCCGGCACTCAACGTTCGCGCCAGCGGCGCGAACGGTGCACGTCCGCCAGCTGAACCACTGCATCCGGTACTTCCAAATGCTACCGAAAACCCTGAAAGATAGGAATAAGAAAGCGTACCAGCTGACCCTAATATGGAACCAATTGAACTTAACCCTACTCGGGTGGGGGTCGGGATGCCTCGACAGGAAGACTTTGCATGATTTGCATAATCAACACCTGCAGGAACCTATTGAAAGCTCCTGACACCTTTTGTGTTTTTTTACTTTTAAAATAATGGATGACAGGCATCGAAACCCTTAAATATTGTTTTCTCTATGTTTGAAGAACTCTCTAAATTTATTTTTCATAATCCTCTCAGGCGCTGTTTAAATTAAAGGAGGGTAACCCATCTAGGAGGATTATATTATATTATTTTTTCCAAATTCCCTTTTTCATCGTTCTTAAGTATCCTCGAGGACGTTATAACCACATTTTCATCAACTTGTTTTGTTATTCTGTAGGTAATTGAAGTTATCTGTGAACGAGGCTGAAATGCTGGAGAAAGGATAATCGTCTATAGAGGATAAACAAAGATGGAACAACCTAGAGCCATCGTAATGGCCTGTTATGTCCTATGAAACTGTTAGAGAATCATACAAAACGTTGCATTAGAGTAAAGGCCTTTCATTAGGGTTGTCGGAAGGAGATTTCGGCCTGGACGCAACCATAAGCTAGCGCGCGAGCAAGCTCTTTATTTGGAGGCTGTCGAGAAGTCACGCGAAAGCCGCGTGATAGGAAACGCGAGTGTCAGGGGCGGTGAAGAGAGCAAAAAAGAAAATTTATGAGAGATCGTTGCAAGCTCTCCTTTTCCTCCGCCCCTCGCGGCTTCGCGGCTCTTTCGCACGTTCTCTCGCGGCTCGCTCGCGCGTTCTCTCGCGGTTAGCTTACTCGAAGGCTAACACAAGCACGCGAAACTTATGATTTTCTTTTGGTCTATGTTGATGCTTTTGGTTGTGTCCGATGTCTAATCTATGACAACACAACAAGACTTCTTTGACGCTCTTTTCTCAAATCGTCTTTGCCCGCTCAGAATGAGTATCCCCGAACCTTTTTGCTTTCATGTTTGTGTATGTCGCCGCAAACTTGCTTATGATGAAACGCTCTTATGAATTATTCATTCTTGTAGTTGCGTCATACTTCTAAACCAGCCATGTTAGCCTGATGATCTCTGGACGATAATAGAAAGCCGTGTTCGATTCCTAGGAATTGATAGCTCGGCCGCCTCCTTCTTTCCTTGAGACTTTGAGAGTTTTGATAACATTTATGAGCGAAATACGTACTATGCATTCACTCTTGTAACAATCAGCAGAAAAAAAACAACATACTGTTCTTACGAATCTCTGGGAAAATGCTGAGAAAGCTTAAGGGTACTAAAATTATTCAAATATTGTATGAAAGAAAAATAATAAAAGCCCGATTTTCCGTCGACTGTTTTGTACTCGGTTAAGTTAAGCGCCTTGGGACAAATGCGTATACTGTATATACAGCTGCTTCACTGTTGTCAAAGTCAATTTTCGACATTAGAGAGATTAATCATCGCGTTTACGGCAAACGTGAGTTTGTACCAGGTGACCAAGTTTCGCCTTTCCTTGTCGTTTACTGACGAAAATCGGTAGATTCACGCCAATTCTACCCATAACAATTGTTTTAACCTGTTTTTACCAGCCCATTTCTCATTTTGAAAATTTCTCAACTTGAATCTCACGTTTGCCATTTGCCGTAAACGTCATGCTTAATGCATAGCTATATGAGTAAATTTATGGGTAATAGACCTCTTTAGCTTGTATGTTTTGTTTTCCACTACAGGTCATGTGATGATACTCTGGAGAACTGTTTCTTTTAAATTTCGTCTTTTTCACGTGCATATAGCGCATAATTTATGAAAGTTTGTGTAAAATTTCGCCACTAAGAGGAGCTAGACCTTCGTTAGGTTTCAACAAATCATTTTCAAACTAAGCAATTTTACTAATCTTAAGGCGCTCTTTGATTGGAATCGACAGATTTTCCCTAACTTGTCCATGTCAAAAGTTGAAAAAAAACGTGAAAAGGTCTACTAGGCTGAGGCCTCCATCCACTTCACAAGTAATAAGAACCAAGGGAGTAACAATCAAAGGGGCCGCGTAGGTTACGGTTATCTAGTTCATTTTGTTAATAAAGCCAATTACGCGTCCTCATTCGCTATGGAACTTGAAGAATTACTTGTCAGTGGCAACATTACAGCTTCATGTCAAGCAAATATGTCTCCTAAACAAAAAATCAAACGTTACAAACAACAAAAATGAAACTTTGAAAACCGGTTTGGCTCACAAATTTTCCAAGTGTTCCAAAATACCCAAACTGCAAAACGCTTCGATCAAGTTTGTCATCCATGCCTCCTTTTGTATTTTTTTGGGTTCTTTTTTCGTCTTATAATGTTCTGAGCGGTTGTTTTTATGTTTCACTCAGTCTGGTGGCGGTTCCCAATCTTTCAATTTCGATAAATTTCGTGACACACCTCCTCTAATTTTCCTTTGGAAGCCGGCAGCAATTACCTCTTACTTTTCAAGAAAGAAAATAATGTCTTCAAGATTTTGTCCGTGCTAGGGAAAAACGTATTAAGAATTACGGACTAAAAACAAAAAGGAAAACTGGGGATTTCCTTTCACCAAAAATTTATTCAGGGAAAAAGCGTGCTGGCATACGAAAATGGTGTTTTTGTTCACCGCTGTCATATTCAAAATGAATTTAGTCTTTTTCAGAGTTAATGGCCTTCGCTAGCAAAGGTAAATACTCCTGATGAATGTCAGACGCCCTAGGTTACAGTCCTTAAAATTGTCGCAATTAACATGAACGATTGATACCTAAACGTGACAGGAGACACACTCAGCCTTTTATTATAAATAACACACCTATCGGAGATTGTTGTTTCATCTTAATTTACGTGGCCACAAATCAATCACCAGGACGTCGTAGTCTATGCCAAAAATCACTTTTTTTGAATAGTTATAAATGACTTTTCATTTCCCACTTGATTTTCGAGAATTTGCATTATACGCCGGCGTGTCTTTAAAATTGGTGACAACTTGATTTATTGGTTTACACAGAAATATTGCTGGATTTTGCCGAGAAGTAGTATGTCCTAGTAAAATGTCCGCGAAATAAGTTATCTTTCTGATTTATTTGTCAAGTTCTTGTATAGAGTATTTTTCATTTCATTTGTCATTACCAGTTAAGACAAAGTTGACACCTTTTTACCTTCTTTTAAATACAAAAATCTTTTCTTTTTTTCAAAAAGAGAAAGACTTGTTTCTGTTTCAATCCACATTTATTAACTCACTCCTCGATTTAACATATATTATATCTTGGGCAAATAAACTAAAAGAGAAGGCTTTTGTGAACATTGCGGGAAAAAAACAATGGTAAATGTTTAGTCTTTTATAGAATCAACTCATTCTTCGATATTCTCTGTTATAACCTTGAAGAAATGGAAAATACGGAATTAAACCCGTTTTTCTGTCCCCTCTGCGCTGGCGTTCAGAGTCGCTTGAGGTGATGGTACACTGGACGATTCGCAACGACGATTTTAAGCGCAACACAGCGTTGCAATGCTAGAGCGATGTTGTAACCATTCGAAACAATGTCGCAACAATGTTGCAAGGCTGTGTTGCGCTAAAAATTGTCGTTGCGAATCGTCTCGTGTAATTTAAACATCACCTTTAAAGCTCCAGTTTCGGTAACTCGACGGCTATCGCCGAGTTTTTTACAAAGACCCGCGGAAAAATTCTTTTTTGGGCTTTCCTTTTGGTGTTTTTTTGAAAACATCGAGACTTATTCGAACGAACACATTTCAATAACGGTTTTGTTGTCCTGTTCACACACTAAGAGACGGGATACTCTAAACCTGAGTCTATTCAGTACCGAAACGGAGGCACTGCAGGACATTCATCATATCTTCAGATCAAGAACAATCACTGGCCTTAATTAAAAGGCTTCACTTCCCTCGAAATCTCGAATGGTAAGGTTTATAAACTAATAACAACAACAACTTTATTGACTATATCTTCCACATGAAGATTTCAGTACCAAAACAATGACAAATGAAAAAATTAAAATAAAACTTAACTAATGTTAGAGATTACAGTAGAACCTCGATAACTCTAACTATAAATTTCCTCTCCCTTGATCAAAATTACACTGAGATTTACCCCGATACCTCCAGTTCTCCGCTAACTCGAACTGTTCTACGTCTCCCTTCATAGTCAGTTCTCGAGACCTCGATTTACCGGAGTTCTACTGTATAATGTTTGCTCCCCTACTGACTCCGAAAGTAATCCCGCTTTTTGTGATTAAAATAATAGGATCAATCGACAACTGGCAGAGACAGAAAGCTGCTTGAATGTTTTGAGGTTTTCGTCTTTTTTTCTCACTCGCTTTGGTAACATGTCTAAAATAGAATAAACATCAAATTGACTGGGACTTTCCGATGTGTATAATGTATTCTACAGACTACTATCAACGTCTTACTTTAGAAAGCTGGTTTACTAACTTAAAACAAACGCCACTGAATCGTAGCCAATAGTTACCAGCGCCGTAAAAACGACTTATTGACGAGATCAAGCAAAACTAACTACGAGAGAACCACTGAAGAACTGCCAATTTGGCAATTTGACTAAGTAGACGGATCGAAACGCACCAATTACTGATTACAAGTCTTCATAGCTTATAACCCTAACCAGAGAATTAACTGACGTGATACAACTCACTTTGACTCTAAATATGACTACCGCACAGGTTGTCGAAACGTCAGTCACTGTCAACAACAACATTCCCATTAAGGACTACGTTCACTCAGACGACCAAACTCAACCTACTTTTGAAATGACTCCTGGGTTCAAACCTTTCGGCACAGTTTATAGAATGAACCCAAGGCCAAGAAACGTTCGCTTTAAAAATTAATTTGAGTTCCTTTTAGACCTTTTAATTAGCAGTCATTTTTGCAGTTTTAAATGCCTAACATGACTGAATTGTCTATAAAAAGCACACTTCTAAGTTCAGTTAACGAGTGAAAAACGTATTCCTGATTCGCGGGACATTGTATTAAATGGCGGCATCGTTCTTTTAAGTTCTTGTTTTTAAGATCAGGAAAACAAGAAAAAATGTTACTGATGACGTGGTCGGCTCTACCAACCTACTGCTCCACTCTGCCACTCTATTTTTAATAAGGAATAAGGTCGGCATGTTTTTCAATCAATTTATTAGTTTTCCTTTCAGTTTGAGGTATTCATTAACATTTCTGTTTTATTTCACATCGAGAAATTTGTAAACATTCGCATTCAATCCCCTGGGTCCTTTGCTTCGAATTAATAGATACATTGTGATATTTCCAATTAACCGCCGTTTAAATGACTTTCAACCTTTCTTGCAAATTTACTCATAACGCGTCCTAGTCATTCCCATTAACTATAAGGCTTTAAAGTGGGTATTAACGTCAATTTCGAAATTGGTTTTTAATTTGAATTTCTCTGAAGCAGTCTTCGAAATATAAAAAAAGAAGGCCAAGTTTATCTTCCTCTCCAAACAAAAAAAAAAGCGAAAGGGCACGAAGTTTAAACGTTTTAAAATATCAAAGTTAATACATCGAGTACATTTCCGCTCCTAAATGCTTTTTTCAACTGTTTTCTGAAGAAATAATCAGCAAATGAATCCGATTAATCTCCTATGCAGAATGCAAATTGTGGCATATCCCCCGTGAAGCCTTCTCTGTACCAACATAACAAAGATTTCCGCAGCTGCATTTTCCAAAAATGAATTTTTTTGCACCTGCACGTTCATTATATTACTTGGTGAGACCTAACGCCATCCAATTATCAAAGCATGTTCAAACATTATCTAATTGAACCTGCTTTTTTTTAAGCTTATTTCCGCTTCTTTTCTAATCGTGTCAAAGAGTGCAAGAAAACAAATCGTGGGTTAATCCGACCCTTACACCAGCACCGACACACCATGAATGTCTCGCAACGAGAAACGCACCATACAGACCGAACGGACATAATATTGACAGTTCTGTACGGGATCGTTATTTTGAGCGGCATCGTAGGGAACTCGCTGGTGATCGCAGTTGTATGGAGAACAAGATCAATGCACACGGCTACGAATTACCTCCTTGTTAACTTGGCAGCAAGTGATATTTTCGTGTTGTTATGGTGCCCGAACACGTACAATTACGCTGTGACTTTACCCGATAATAAACTTGGCAATTATTTATGCAGGTTTTTCCTCGGGGATGCAGTGGATACTCTCTGTCTTGGAGTTACATTGTTTACGCTCACTGTTCTCGCGGCTGAACGCTATCAGGCTCTTGTCACGCCGATGAGAACGAAATACACTCTCAACAAACAAAGTGTGAGCTATACCATCGCAGCCACATGGATACTCTCACTTGCGATTAGCATTCCAGATTTCATTTTCACTCACATCGACACAACAAACGGAAAGTGCGTCTCGCCATTTAGCCCAGAAGCTAACGATGTCAAAGCTACGTACGTTGCTTTAGCAATTAGTTTATACATCCTTTTACCGCTTGTAGTGATAACTTTCTGTTACGTTCAAATTTTACGAGGTATGTTCATCACGCACACAATTTGTGCAGGCCCTACGAATAGAAATTCCGAAAAAAGGAAACTCGCCGTTCTGTTAATAGCAGTAACTGTGGTATTTTATCTACTTTTCCTACCATTTGCAATATTTATGTTGCATGTAGCTTTTTCAAAACAGTCTGGAGGGCACAATTCAAGCGATGAAGAAGTAATAGTGCTTAAAATCTTGACTTTTCTCATAGTGACAAATAGTTCTCTAAATCCAGTACTTTATGCCTTTCAAAGTGGAAATTATCGGAGGGGCTTTAGAACTTTATTTTCTCGAGGTAATGCCGTCGCACCTCTAGAGAACAGTGCTACTTCAGCGGCCTATATAGACCTTCAACGAATTCAACGCATCACTGTTGTAAATAGCTAACACTTGATTTTCTCTCCTTTTTTTACTTTGAAATTAAAAATAATATCATTTAGGACAATGGCATATTGTGAGGGGTCGTGCCGCCTTACCAAAGAAAACTTTCGAGTAAGTTTTCTTTTGCCATTTTTCCTTTTGTTCACCAGCAAGTGTTTGAAACCTGAAAAAATATGTATGAAATGCAAGTGGTAGTATTATCTAAAAAACAACCCACAATCTACAAGGTCCTCACAAGATGAACACTACAGAAAAGATTGGAGTCACCTTGTGACAGTTTTACAGTCAGAAAGTGTGTTTCCAAACCATGGCTAAATTGAAAGAAAGCTGATGTATGCAATGTACTTGTTTTCAGTCCAAAATAAAGAAACCCAAAACGACAAAACAGCCACGATTAATTCTCTTGTAGGCTGATCAGTCATGAATGATTAATTATACCTGTTTGCAGAATTAGACCGAATCGCTTTTATATGAGTTCGACCTTCGCAATGGTAATAAACAACTCCCGGTGGCAGATTTTAGTTTTGTTGTTACGTACAAAAGGAAGTTAAAACACAGTTTTATTTTGTTGCTCAACGAATGAGATGGATTAGGATGGAGAAGGATGTTCGTGCTTACATCATATTTTGACGATCCTTTCCACTGACCGCTGATGCTTGGTTTGAAATAGCAATGAAATTTGCAATGTTTTTTCTGCCAATTTTGTCTCTAAAATTACAATGTGTTACAGTGTAATCTTTCCGTCTTCAATTGCGGCGACGAAAATCCGGTATTTGAGTGACATGAGCCTTCGGCACAGTTAAAAAAACATAAGAAAAACAAGTGTTGTTTTTGATAATCCTAAATGGTGCCAAATCTTCAAATCTCCAGTGAACGCAGAATTCTGCTTCAAATTTACACTTCTTAAAATTTGCACTGTCTTAAAATACTTGCAGGGAAGATTTTCTCACGCTTAGCGTTACTGGAAAGCTACTGAAAATACCACTAGGTTAAACCATTTCACAGTCTTGTAACAAGAAGAAGCCCTTTGAGAGCAGTGCAACATATGTTGTAGCTAGGGAAAAAGTTCTCGTTGAGGCGGTAGTCAGCGTTTTTAAAAATTCTCATTAAATTTCTTATCAAAGCGGGTGTGCTAACTAAGATTAACTTATTATACCGCAACCTGCTACGCATTTGTAATGATTTCGACAACAACACGCAATCGTCAATGACTACCAAGCTCTCACTTCAACAGTAACAGAGGTCAAGCGATTTGTAATTAAGCTGCAAAAGTGATAAAACCTTGTCCAGTGTTCGACTCGAGGAGAAAGTACACTTTCCTTATCTAAAATCTTTTGCGTGCATATGATTTGGTACGCACACAAGATCGGAAGCGAACATCCAAAAACTAGATTATCTTGACAAAAGACGTTTGTTAAGCTGTTGTTTTTACGCCCTAAATATCGCAAACTTTGGCAGTATCGGTTTTTAGGGACGGGCCATTAGAAAAGTAGTGGGGCAGGGTGGGAGGCGATGTACAAAACAAAAATACTTTGTGCAAGGGAAAATTGGGTTGAAGCCCGTTAAAAAATTCCTGCATTGGCCTAAAAAAATAATTCATCAATGCAAGCGAAATATCAACGGAAAAAATTCATTCACTTCTTATACCTTTTGTAATGGTTTCAGGTCCCTCACACGAAACTGATCTTTTTTTCCTCGTTTAAAACCATACTGGCATCCTTAAAAATTGTACGACAAGACTTCATATTATTCTTTTTCATCGCAGGAAATTAACGAGGGAGAAAGAAATTTTTTGTTGATCGCAGCAAGGTCCAATAAATTCAACCTCAGTGAGGGGTGTATAATTAAAAAAGAAAATGGCATTCATTTAGAAGTTCACTTTACGATTACGTCCGTAAACAGGGACTTTGCAAAACTTTGCCGGGCGCGCTGTGTGTAGTAAAATAAACCGATTATGTTTTAAAAACAAAAGTATATTATCTTCTTGTACGTGACACGGAGAAATTCGTCAGTTAAAACTATGTACCAAGAAAATGCCGAAAAGGCCTTTGAAACACGGCTTCGTCCCAGAAACTGGACTCCTTTCGACTCGATTTCTTTTCCGTGGGTGACGAACGCGGATCCGTAATCAATGATTACCGCTAGTAATAGTTATTTTTTCGACACAGTTCTTCTGTCAATAAATCGAAAGAAAGAACGTGTTTTGTGGACGTTTATGACTGAAAGGGCGGACTGCAAGTGAACTACAAAAAGAGCACCTAAAGGACGGTTAGATCCCCGCCTCCATCACATTCAGATCATTGGATGACGCCGGGACAACAGGATCAGTTCGAAAAATGAAATTCGGGTAATTCTGAAAGAAGAATAGTAAGGGCAAAACACTGGACTCCAGTTAATACGGACCCCGTGGGTACATGACATAGTGTCCTTGTTGTCCTGGTGTTCGTATATAAAGTGGGCTCTTAGAAACTGAAAAAACGTCACGGACTCATGATTAATTGACATTACGACTCGCGTACGGGGCAAACACAGGAAGAAACCTGAAGAAAGACGGACTTTAAACATGTTACGCTATTTTGCCACTATTTTGTAGTAATAAAATGGTATTAACTCACAGAAATCTGTCATCAATTTCACCGTCTACAATAGGGCCGTTAAAACAAGGAAAACTAAGACTTGTCTTACATATGACCCGGGGGGTACTCGCAGAAAAATTGGGTAGGGGTGTGCGGCCCGCTTCCCAAAACCCTTACCCTATTTATGACCAAAATCTGCGATTTTCCCTACCCTATTTATGACCTAACCAAAAATTTGATACCCTATTTATGACCTGACCCTTAAATCAATACCCTGTTTCAGACCTGCCTTATAATTATTTCCCTAGTTCAGACCAATGTTAAAGGCAATGTTTATCTGCTTTTATTAGGTTAGGGGGACATGATAAGGAAATAGCTTCTTCTAAAAAAGTGCATTCAACACTACAGTGCAAAAATCGTTACCCTATCTATGACCAAAATGGCGGCAAAATAGCCAAAATCGATACCTAATTTATGACCAAAACGGCTGAAAAACCCTACCCTTTGAGGCCGCACATACCTATATAGCCCATATTAGGGAGTACCCCCCCCGGGCATATGACGCGGCCTAAATAAGAGTCAAACTGTCCCATATAAACGGAAGATTTCGCTAAGACGCGTTTTATCTAAGAACAGCCCCTAACACCTGTTCTTTGATAGTTTGCGTCTTATTTAGGTCGCGTCTAATGAAAGACGCGTCTTGTTTTTCCTCGCATAAATGGCCCTATAAAGTACATAATTTTGACAAGGAAAATAGATACTACACAGGCAAACAGTGGTCTCCGTGAAGCGGGGTTGACGATACATCAGAGTTTGTGATTCAGAACACAGAGAAGTGTCCGTTTTCCGTATCAAAGGGTTTCTGTATAAAGCGGGTTAATTTTAGAGAAAATGTATCAGCTTTCCGTCGGGACAAAAGAAACTGTCCGTTAAAGCGGATGTCTTAGAGTAGGTTTCCACTGTAAATGTTCAAAAGGCCTTTAATATACAAAGAGGAAGACAAAATGCCAAGCAAAATGTCGCTAAAAATCCACAACGTCCCTAAATTACAAACAAAATTACCAAAAAAAGACAACTATGCGCGCTGACTTGTCGTTCTTTGATATAAACTTTTGACAAAAGCATGTATGGAATCAAGAGGGAATGAGCTATTGATGGATGTCTTTTTCGCAAAATCATGTGAAAACAGCGACTGAAATCAAGAGATCATCATTGGACAATATTACATTATCTTATTGAAATATATAAATGGCCTCGATTATTTACGGATATAGTAGTCTGTTCCAGGCTTCAAGTCTCCAAGATACCAGAAGATAGTTGGGACGACGGATAGAAAAAAAAAGCGCGAAAAACGGCGTGAGGAATAGGTATCCGTTTTTTGCTCTCTCCTTTTATTGCTGCTCGCGTACTTTTTTCGCTTCTTACTCGCTTTTTTCGCTGGTCCACACTGACCGAGAGCCTGGCACAAGCTACGGATGCGCGATAGAGGTTTTTACGTATCGAGGCACGTATGGGCTAGGTTTTGGAGACCTGTGGTCTTGTTGCCATCAAGACAACCAGTTTTTAAGATCAAGTTTCTTGGATTAAAATGTCATGTTCAAATTCAATCAAAAGAAATTTAAATATACTTGGCGTATAGCCTCCCACGCAGATGTCCCTAGGACTTCGTCAAGTGTTCTGGCCTTTCCTCCTTGGGGAGAATTGCATGACGAGCCAAAAGAACGTTTGCGTGGGAGGCTAACTTGGTGCTTGGTGTACTACCGTAGCCATTCTAAGGCATCTCTTATATAGTAAAACCTGCACGTGCGACCACCTCCTTTAGGCAACCACCTATCATAAACACTTGTGAAGGCAAAGCCACAACGACAAACCAGTGAAGGTCAGCCAGATCTTTAGTAGAAATAGATCAGTAAAATCTTGAATAACCAAGTTAGAACAGTAAACTGACCCTTACAGCAGGAAGAGTGATAGGAAAAACAAAGAAAGAAAACAAAAATAATAATAATAATAATAATAATATAATTCACCATTTTATTTTTGTCTTCTTTCTTTACTTTTCCTATCACTCTTCCCGCTGTAAAGATCAGTTTACTATTCTAATTTTAAATCACCTATAAAAACACGACAGTCCATGCCTTACAGCTTGAACTTCTAGTAAATGACCACCACTCCTATTAAAAGTGACCACGACCAGTTTTTTGGATCACAGCTTTAGCATTTCAATTGTTTTTATCTTCCTGTAAGCGACCAGTTAAAGCATGGTTTGATCACTATGCTTGTTGTATGTACCACACTACTAAGAGAATGCAATGCGCTTTTAATGAAAACATACAACTACACATATCCTAACTTAGAAATTGCATGCGATGAACTCTTCAAACATGTAGATGTGTCAGACCTCTTCTAGAAAGGGACCTCCTGTAGTTCAATTCTCTTAAGCGACTGCCTCCCATATAATAAGCAACCACTAGATCTTCACATTTTGGGTGGTTGCTTATAAGGGGTTTGACTATAATTCAAAAGTCTAGTTTTTCTCCAGTCCCTTGAAGGCCCACCTTCCATCCTGAAGTCCTGCACAGACAATGACCTGCACTTAACACTAGTCCTTAGAACTAGGATGTAATTTTGCAGTTTTTTTTACACCACGATTAACTACATCATGGGCTTCACTTGGTGACATTTGATTAACATCCTGCTCACTGTAACCTAAAGTGGAAAGTGATTTTTTCATCTGTCTGGTAATCTGCAAAAAGAGAACAAAAAAAATTTGCAAACATTTATAATGCTTAGCACCGCCATTCTCTAAGGCAGCTATAATCAACCTCATCTGTTGTTGATGAGTTTAACAGTATTTTCAAACTGTTGTTATATCTTTTCCTTACGCATTTAAGGGCTCAAAGAGCCTGTTACAAGTTAAAAGGAGATTTGAGCCCTGTAATGCTTAAGGAAATATTTCAGACAGTTTGAAAATTTCGAAATTTACAAGGATTTGTATAGAAAACCATTCAAGCATAACTGGGTGGCAAAAGTTGTTCTTCTCATACTGTTCTTCTCAAACTATTTTCGTGTTTACTGAATGTTGATCACGTAATCAACTAATGCAAAAGGCCTTTTTGGTGAAAAAGCGAAACTAAGACGCAGTAAGCGTTGATACTGGAGTTCTTGTCCCCTGTGTGCTCTCCATCAAGTCAATGACCTATGACAGAAGGCACCTTTTTGCAGGATATTAGCTACAAGCGGTGTGAATTTCTCCATATTGTGTTGTGACATGCAGTTTAATCCTGGGTCTTCGCAGGTGCTAAAGTAAATTAGTTTTAATTATTATCATCATCTTCGTCATCATCATCATCACTGAAGTGTAACTTACAAATGTTGATATAACATGTTTAAAACAATGGTTTCCAAAAAATTACAGGTTATTTGAAAATCAAGATTATGAAATAGCTGACCATAAATGGTATTTGTCTTGTTCGCTGTGGTCTACCATAAAGAAAGGAATCTAAAGCTTTCTGGAAGTTGTATCTGAAAAAATAAAATACAATAAAATCATATTATTAGGAGTTGTTATGCACAAGAAAAGCACATGATAAGATAATAAGATCAGTGAGAAGACACAGCATCTCCAGAACTGTTTTCCACTCCCCCTGAAGATCAAGGAATCTCTGACAATAAGGTCTTTAATCAACAGACTGATATATTTTTTGGGGGAGTGAGAGTTAATTCCAAAAAATTATTGTGATATGAGTTTCCAAATAAGCCAGAAGCAACTTACTTCCAAAGATTTCCATTGTAAACGAAAAGTAGTCCCAGATTTCTCGATCTCGTAATAAATATTTTATACCATCTTTTCCAAAGAGTCTTTTTAAACATTTCCCTAGCTATTCTTCTGTGCCCAGATCTTCTCGACGTTTCTAGCAGGCGCGGCACACAACTAGTAGTACCCAGTTTCTCTCTTTACACATCGGCGCGCCATTTTGGATTTTGCGAGGGAACACTGCTTTCATTTTGATAGAGCAGTCTTCTTCTGTGGACTTATGCGTGGAAATGCGTCATTGTCATAGAGTTCTCGTCGTTATTCTGTTTCAAGCGGTGATATTTTGAGAGGATGAGTCGAAATCGTGAGGGTCAATGGATCCAGGGTAATTACATCCGTCCTGGAGGAGCACAGAGAAGCCGAGTTGAAATCAGTGACGATGAAGACGATGAAGTGACAGAAATAAAACAGGTTAGGCTAAAAATAAATGAGTGGTAAATATAAAGTTACATTTGTTAAATATATGTTGAGCAGTTGATCAGAAAAGAACCTGAAAAGAATCAGGCGTGATCATGCATGTCCAAGTGTGCAATTTTTCGATTCAGGTTCCTTCTAAGTTTTAGTGAAATTGAATGACTGACTGCCAGGATCATATTTTTCATTTGCTTGATACATTGCCGACGATTACTATGTTTGATTTATTTCTTATATGGGTATCCAGTTGACATAGAAATATCGCAACTTCTTTTTATGAGGTCATACCTGAGCGAACACCAGGAATTCTAATCCTTCGCTTAACCTTTGGATAATGATTTGCACATAACATTAAAATGGCTTCTGGTATGGTCTTTCACAGAGCTGGAAAGAAAGGGCAAATCTTGTCCAGTGCAATTACACGTTACCAGCCCAGACGTACTGTATTTCATATAACAAACAAAATGTAAAGGCAAATAAGTTTATTTTGGGACAGCTTTGTGAGAACCAACCCTGCAAAGCTGATATGTAAATACAGCAATAGATAAATAACTATTGTACAACACTCGTAATCTAGCTTTCACAAACAGAAAAAACTGCTACAACTGGTCGATCTCGACCTGTATTCCCAATTAAGCACACAGGCTTAGTGCCAGTTAGGCTGCCAGTTAGGCTGGGGAAATATAAAACTCTGACCAATGAATAACCAGGACACAGAACACTATAGGAGCACAGAGGTAAAGCACGGAAAAAACTGGGAATTATCTTCACTAATATACTGGCAAATTGCCAGTTAGGCTGCCAGAAAAGGCTAGAGTACAACATTTAGGGTAAACAGATGGCTAACGACCCTGGCTACAGGTTTGTAACATTGCCAATCTAACTGAATCAAACTAGACTCATATTGCCACGTAAAGAGCAGCTGTGGGACAGCTGACCTAAGCATACCGTATTTCCTCGGTCAGCACTCGTTAACATTCGTCAAAACGCCCTTTCTCCCCTTATGATTTTTACACAAGGTAGAACTGTTTTCTGCTTTTATATCACACTTAGATGATATTTCAAGCTGGAAATCATTTATGAAAGTGAAAGTCTCTTCAAATTAAAAGAAAAAAAATTGATGTGTAGGGCAAGAGGATTTGAACCGATGACCTAAATTGCCACTACACCACACTTAACATCCACTAACCACTAGACCACTGAGGATTTGTTGGATGATAAGGAAATAATATTAAAGTACACATAGCATCAACCCCAACCCAACAAAAGAACCTAACCACTTTCGAAACAGTGCTTAACCCTAATCAGTAAAGGAAGTGCTTAACCCTAATCAGTAAAGCCAGTGCTTAACCCTAATTAGTAAAGCCAGTGCTTAACCACAGTGCTTAACTGGCTAATCCAAAACGATAAGGAATACTACATTGTGTAAACTTCATAAGGTGTCCAAGGGCCTTTCGACAGATGTTAAAAAGTGCTGACCAAAAGGAAAAGCCTACATTATTATATGACTATGATTGTTGTTGTTATAATCTAGCAAAGTTCCAGTGATACTGGATGTAGTGATAGGACATCTAGATTCAGAATGAGGAGACAGAAAAGGGAAGCTGCTCCAGAAGTGAAGTTTTCTGGTAAGTCAGCCATACATCATCAACATTTAAATTATTAATAAATTTTTTACAGGTTTCAACCAGATTAGGTTTTTGAAAACTATCAAGAAAAAATTTAATTAAAATGTATTTGCTGCAATGTTATTGAATGCAGGTGATGAAGAAATCAATGAAGAGTGGGAGCAGTTACAGGTAAGCATTAAGGGTATGTTATTGTGTTTCCAGTTCTTCTTTGTTATTATAATTGCGAAATTAATAAGAAATGGTAATCTGGGTTGGCAAATACATTACATTTGGCCTAGTCTATGCCACAAATTTGCTCTTGACTCCAAAGAATTCGTACCGCAAGCTATTCTGACTCCAGCTTTTAGCCCAAAAATGCTCAGTAGAATTTCATCTACATGTACAAGGTGAGATGCAGTCTGCAATGGATGCAAGTTACCCTTCAGGCTGGTACTTGTCCTACAGTTAGCTTCCATAGCATGAAGTGAGTAGGAATATTTCTACCAGGATCCATAATCTTGGTCATTCAACTTAAACTGCAATGATCTTTTTATTTCATAACATATGAAACTCAGCTATTTATCATTCCTTCTTCACTTTTCCCGGGTATATTATGACACAATTTAATGACCAGCTCCCAGGTGGCTTGCCAGTTCCGTCGGTTAAAGTGCCTCAGCAGTCTCGTAGAGGTCAGGATTCAAATCCCGGCAAGCCTGCATTTTTTCAGGCTTTTTTTTCTGATGATCTTCTTTGCATTTATACTTGTTATAGTTATGGAGTACAAGTAACCATGTACTTTTGTTTTAACAGCAAGTGATAAAGCTAAGCAAGCTTGAGGCAGAAAAACAGGAGGAGAGAAGGAAAATGTGTGGCACTTTGCAAGATGTGGTAAATGGTTTTTGTTTGCTTTCTATATGTTGATGTCTAGAACTTTTTACTTCACTCTGGATCTGTCTTGGGAGATGCATTTCTTGGTCGCTAGTGTCAAACAACCTCTCCCCATCTCCCCACGGCATGCTGCCCCTCCATGGCTAGGAGGCCATGTAGGGACCAAGAAGCCTGTCACTGAAAGAAATGTCTCATGAAAGGTGTTTTCTCATTTCTGTTCTGAACGTCATCTGCAAAACTTAATGATGCTGTTCTTTGCGGTAATGTCATAACCTGTTGTAATAAGTGACTTGCATTTTGAATGCTTTGTTTGTCGATCAAGAGTCCAAAAATCTTGACCATGTTGGTGTCTCCTAGTTTACTCCTATAGGTATTCGTCTAAATGTATACCGGTATATATGTTGTGGTCAAAAGTTAATTCAGGTTGAATTCTTTTAAGCTATAGGTTGATTCTCAATTTCGTTTGTCTTCTAGCCCTAATTCAAGAATTAGTAGGGTTAGGAGACAAAGGGAATTGAGAATCAACCTAGGTTAAAACATTTAACCTTAATTTAATTTTGACCTGTAACATAATTATGTAGTATGCTCCTAAAAATTATTTGAGGGTGGTATGCCTAATACTTCTCCTTTCAATTTGCCTTTTATATGCTTTTATGTTGAAAAGAGAGTGTCATAAATAGATACAGTCACTTGGGCCCCATTCTATGCAGCTCTTCAGTTGATTCATGTTACAGAACCATGTGGTAATATAAGAATCCTGTGACTCATGCACCGCTTTGATTTGGTTTGTAGATGAATCTTCAAGTAGAAATTGAACCACTGAACTCAAGTAGTTTGAAGAACCAAAACAAAAGAAACAAAACAGGTTCGTAGAGTTATGTTATGTCAATAAACATGTTGCTTCAGCAGTACATACTCTTTGGTACAAGAAGCTTTCATTTCAGCATGGCCCAGTAGAAACGTAATGAAAGTTGTAGTGGAACAAAATGAGAAATAATAATCTTGCCTGCTTTGTTTTAGCTGTAGGTAATGAGAGAGATCAGCGAGAAGACTCAGCATCTCCAGAACTGTTTTCCACTCCCCCTGAAGATCAAGGAATCTCTGACAATAAGGTCTTTAATCAACAGACTGATATTTTTTTTCGGAATTAATTCTCACCCCACAAAAGATATACTGTGCAACTTTTTGTTGTGCCATAACTGGGTTGAGCATGATCATCTTGGTGAAGGTGGTCCTGACGTTTTGACAGTGCAGTAGTCATCTTCACAGTCAAAGTCTGTTGTATCACGTCAGTTGATGGTATTTAACTCTAGTTATTGACATGATTGGCCAATTAAGTCGTGATGTTATTGGTGATCTGTCAGTTAATTCATGATGTTATTGGCTATGAACACTCGAAATGTCATTGGTGCATTTCAATCCAACTATCGTTACAGTTTAACGTACTTATAAATGACTTCTGGGATCAAACCTTTCACAGTTTTTTGTTGTGTCTTACATTGTAGGTTGAAGAAAAGGTTGATAGTGATGCAGAGTTTCCTGATAGTCCTTCATTACCGGTGAACATGAGATCACCTGATGCTGGAAATTCATATGACAGACAAAGGAAAGAACAGCTTTCTTCAACTGCACAACCATCACAGTAAGGTTTGGGGCCGACGTAAGAACAAATGATGATGAACCTTATTCATGATACCCGCCATCTTTACACACGTTTTAGGATCAATGGGATAAAAGCAATGTTGCGTAGCATTTCAGAGGGAAAACAAGTGATAAAATTTGCCAATACAAGCAACTGCGGTCGTATTTGTTTATTCTATCAAAATACAGTTGACTCCCGATAATTCGAACCTTCAAGGGAAATAGCAAAAAGTTTGAGTTATCAGGAGTTCGAGTTATCGAGGGTAAAGTTATATAGAAAATGATCTGAAGGGAAATGAAAACTGCTTCGAATTAACGGAAGGTTCGAGTTATAGGGGGTTCGAGTTACCGGGAGTCGACTGAAAGACAAATGAATTAATAATTAATTCATATGTCTTATGTGACAATTATTGTCTTGCAAAAAGTACCGTTCAAGTTTGAACAAAAAATTTGCTACATTTTGTTCGCTTTGACAACATCTATGGTGGCTACTGCATCCAAAGCAGTAACAATGATCCTTTTCACCCATAATTATCATCTTTAAGATGAAATGTTCTTGATTTTCTCTTTTCTAGAATAATACCCTCGATTTCTTTCAATTGTGGCAAATCTTTTCACTTCCTTTTTTCACACACTTCTCCCGAATTTGCACTAATGTCTTTATGGTTGACAAAGCAACATCTTGCAACTCCCAGGAAATGAAAAACCACTGTGATGAAAGATTGTTTTTATAAAAGGTCTTGGTCTGGTCGTATCTTTCCCTCCCTTTTATTTTTCATCACAAATGTCAATAATGTGCCGCATTGATCAATCATATCTAAAATCTAAAGGTTCATTAGAAGTGAATAAACCAAATGTCCCGTCATGAAAGGATTCAATAGGACAAAGCCTATTATTGACCAGACTTTGTTGGTTGACCAGCCGTTATTTCAAGCCCTGACTATATTCTAACAAGAGGGTTGGAATAAATCAGTGTATAGGATCTTATTTAAAGACCCTTTGTCACTTTCCATGAATTATGAATCTCATCTTAAAGTGAGGGCCCTTGGCTTGACTATTACTTAACTATACTCAGTATATATCTCTAGTTAACTACTCAAAACCTTATTTCCAATTGCAGGCAGGAAAAGGACACCAAAAGAAAGTTCAAGTTGAGAAGAACCAGACAGGAAGAATCTAGTGTGGTAAATAAGAGAGAGAAAATTGGTGGAGATGATGAGGAAGAGGATGATGATGATGATGATGATGATGCAAAAGTGACTGTGTTAGAAAATGACAAGGAGAAACCTCAAAGTGAAAATTTGGAGGTTGACAAAAACGTTTTACATGGAGAGAAGCGCACACTGCAATCAGTTATAAATGATGATGATGATGATGTAACAGATGATGAAGACCCTATTCTTTGTTTAAGAAAGAGAATCTCTCTGAAGCGTCAGAAATTAACACAATTTTTGGAGGATAGTGACTCTGAGGATGTGAAAGATGTGGCCAAGAGAGGTTCAAAAAGAACCTCTGATAAACTGAGTGATCCAATACCCAAGAGGGTTGCTGTTGGTGATTTTGATAAGGAGAAAACAAGGAAGGACGAGAGTATTTCTTCAAAGGAAAAACAGAACTCTTCACTTTCCAGTGCACAGCCTCCCAGTGTTCGCTTTTCAAGAGAGTACAAGAAACCAAATTATAGACCTACAACTGTGAAAGAAATCATGAAGGCAGAGGTTTATATTGCGCCTCCAGGATTTAACATTCCATCATACACTAAGCTAATAATCAGAATGTTAGATAGGTACAGGAAACGATTGCAAATTGCACAATCCAAGGTTAAAGTTCGTCTCCCCTGGGGACACCCTGTAGTAGCTGGTAGTAACTCTAAAACTTTAGAACTGAGAATGCCTGGAAAAGCTTCTGTTTTTTCTTTTCTCAGAGGAATACCACAAGATGGTAAGTTTCCTTTTACTACAATTCATACACAATGGCTGTCAACTATTTACATGAGCAAACATGTCGGTTCACAGTTTGGGTCAATGGTAAGCAAAATTCAGGACTGGTAAATATCGTCCCAGAATTGCGTTTACCATGTGTAAAAATCAGTTCCATTTACTGAAAAACGGTTGTGAAGACCTACATACAAACTGGTATCAAAGATGGCCTTAGAAGAAATGGAACGTGAATTTCCGTTGGAAACATTCTGTCTGGAGAAACAGTACTTCCTTATCTGTTGCTCCTGGAAATTTCGAATGGAATGAGCCAAAGAGTTGTGTTTCATCATTTTACTTTCCAACTGGTTTTTTCCCCCCTCCCCCACCCACTCCCAACAGGATTTTGAGCAATTAAAGCCTCTTGGTAAACAATTTGAAAATAATATTAATTTGCCAACAACTTTTTCTTCTAAATTGTAAGCCAATGGTTGTCAAGTCAAGATATTAAAGCTCCAAAAACTGGATGCCCTCCTGCCTGATGCACGGGCTGAAGGTGATACTGTTGTGGACTAGAATCCTCTATACAGGGAATTAGCAATACTCCTGGTGCTTCATGCTAGTGAAACCTGGATTATTTCCAGCCATCTCTTAGCTGGAGATGCCATATTACACCTTTAACTTTACCATTATTAAGTTAGTAAAGCCGGAGCCATCACACTAACTGTTAAAAAATATATATATACATACATATTATTGACTTGTCTAGTTTGGATTGTTGTTCATAAAAGTAGTCGCTTTCTCCTTGAACACAGTTAGCAATGGAGATTACACTACCTCGGCTGGGAGCTGATGACTAAGACTTACTTGGTGATGTATCCAAGGTGCGCTTAGATCACCTGACCCAAACGTTTTGGCCGCGTGGAATAATGAGGCCTAGGGACTGGGTGTGAAAGGGTTAACTTTCCATGCTTTGAATAAAAATGTAATCTTTAAGATTTGTGACAAAGACACATCTAATTTTTTCTTTTCATTTTCTGCAGCAACTGGCACAAGTGTTAAAAATAACTCAGATTCAGATGTTTCCTATAAGAGAAGAACTTTGAGAAGTTCTGCAAAACTGACTACTCAAGCAGCTACCAGTACATCGACTAGCACAACCACACATGAAACATCCTATAAAGTAGACAGTGATAGTGACGGTGATGAATTCCTGAAAGCTTATTTGGATGATGTGCGACCAAAACCTTCTGTTATTAGGTCAAGTAAGAAAGCCAGTCATGCGACAAAAAATGACAGTAGTTCTGCTAGTGTGTCTGCAGATCAACAAAATTTACGACCTAAAGATGATGAAAGATCGTATGTTAAAAAGGAAGTGTCAAGTAAGTCTAACATGGGACTTACAAATGATGGCAAAACAACAAAATCGCATGCTCCAATTAAAACTGGAGATACCAACATATCTCTGCAAAATGGTAATTCAGATGTCTTATTTGGCACTGGTGTTATTTTGGATGCTAATGCAAGTGAACTACAGTCCAATACATTTGGTGCCTCAGTTAAATCACCTGGGAAAGATAATAATGCAAAAAAAGATTTCAAAACAAGTGAAAGTAAAGTCAAAGATAAAAAGGAAGGAACAAAAGAGTTAAATCAGCCGGACAATCAGACAAACAAAGGTGATGCAATCTCCATGGAAGTTGATGAAAACCAAGCAGACAACATTCAGCCTTCAAAACGCAGAAGTATCCTGCGTCCTTTAGATGATGATTCAACTGATGATGAAAGAGACATGTCTCAGCCAATTGTTTCGCTTCATCGTACAAAAGGAGACACTTCAGTTGATGTTGATGGTTCTTCATCAAAGGAAGAAAAGGGCAGTAAATTAGGAGAGTCTGTTGTAGATGCTGACAATGTTGCCCTACTAGACTCTCAATCGATACTGACACAAAGTGGATCTCAAGAGAACCTTGGAAAAAGTGTTCTTGACACCTTAACCACTGAAAATCAAGGTGTTTTGGAGCCAGAGTTACTCTCCAATAACAGTTCGACAGAAGGGTTTACATCAACCACAAAAAGGACAGTTAAGAGGGAAGGTGACAGTCTCATCATTGATTTGGACAGTGAAGATAGCCAGAATGCACAACAAAAACGTTCTGAGGCAGCAGATAAAGCAGCTGCAGCAGCAGAAAGAAGACAGCGGCTGTTGACCAGAGGACAACCACCAAGAGATGCCCTGTCATCAAGGTCATTATTGAGCATTGTTATTGGTTGATGTTTAGACAAATTGTTTGTCTGTGATAGTTCTCTAATCACTGTTATTATTCATTCAAAATATTTTGTCATTTCTGATTGGCTCCAATCCCCCCACTTAATTCTTTATAACCAGCTGGTGCTCACTATATTTGGAAATTTAAGGCAATAACCCATTGATTCAATGGTATGGACTAGAAGTTGCTGCATCCCCACGGGTTATAAGTTAGAAGTCTGTATGAGGGGGTTGGGGGGGGTCAACAATTTGAAGGATCAATACTTTAGCAAGCCACTGTTGAGGGAAGGAAAAAACATGAGTTTTTTATTAGTGTCAGTATTGAATCATATTGTCATGTCATGTTTTAGCTCTTTCGCTGCCTCCTCTGTGAACAAAGATGATGCACATAAGGAATCGACTGTTGAGTGTCCTCTTTGCTATCGTCATTTCCCTTCATCTGAGATACAAACACATGCATCAGACTGTCAAGGCCCACCCTCACCTCCCCACAAGGCATCATATTCACAAACCCAGAGGGAGATGGCTGGTACATCAGGTGTGACAAGGTGAATGTCTGGATATTTTGTACTGTTTGCCATGTGGATGTGCATCAGACTGGAAAACACATGGAAACAATGAATTCTGGCCATTGTATACTGAATGTTTTAATCTCTACAAAGCAGGGAAGTAAGCAGATACTGAGAGTGCTATAAAGCAATGTGTTACTCCTGCTTTGATGTCCTCTCTTAATTGTGGATGCAAGTGTAGCTAAAGTTCCTCGTAACCTAAGCTGTTAACTATAATTGTGTCTAAAAACCCTTTCTCTCCCAAACTCAGCTACGAAGCTGACATGTAAGTAGGTTCGATTTCCGCCGTCTCCCGGGTCCGGTCTTTGATCCTCTTTTGGCGAATGAGTGCGGGCTCATTTTCCCGAACAGCGGCTGGTAATCGAGCCTAACATGTAAGGTACATTTAACTCTAGACAAACTCTGATCATTCAGATGACAACTCTTTATCTGTTCTTTTACATAGCCGTATTTGTTTAGTATGCTTTGTAACGTTGTAGTGTCATCTTTTACTGTACAAAACGGTTCTTTAGCGTGGTAACATTTGATTTGCTCTATTTGCAAACTAGATTGCAAAATTTACAAATATTGATTGTTGGTTTCCGGTCCTTTTGGGAGTAAAGGGGCTTGAGCAAATTCAAATTTTCCAACAAATGTCTATTAATAATACAATGAGAATAATACATGAGAATAAGTGAAACAAATTCTCTCAACTAGTTCTTCAAGGTTATGTATGGAAACCAGTATGGAGAATTTGTATGTGGGTATTGAAGCTTGAAGGGTTAACCAAGAGTAAGCTGTCAGTCATTTCTGAAAATAGCGGATAAGTGAGTTTATTTAACGTATTGTGACAACTTGAATGAGCAAGTTTTCATTAAATCAACAAGAAATTTGCTCATTCAAGTAGATCAAAAGTATAACCATTCTGAACTTAGGCTGCTCTTTTTCAGTCCTGGTCCCTGTGCAATTTACCGAACTTTATCTGGTGAAAGAGGCCAGTTAAAAAACCTGAAAGTTTTCCTTCAACGGTCTCCATTGGCTGAAAGGAAGATTCTTGAAAAAGCTAACCAACCACCAGAATCAGGCAAGAAAAATCTTGATTTTGAAAAGAACGTTTCTCCTTCTGGACAGACTGGAAAAATAGGAAAGTTTAAAGGTTTTCATCAGAGTTCTGCTGAGGGGGCGAGAAAACATACCAGGACAACAAGAGCAGCCGTAAGAACAGAATCAGAGAGTGAACGGAGTGGATATGAGAGAGAAGTAGATGAGGAGGTCTGCAGCTGGCTTGATTCATCAAGGTCTTTATCAGTTTTTTTCTTTCTACTTTTAGCTGTAATAGAATTATGACCATAGAGTACTATGTTGGTCGCAGTGAACTGGGTGCTACTTTTCTTTTCTAGGGAGCAGAGAAGAGACAGCTTGACTATGATAGTTGCCAGTGGGGATTATAGTATTAGTTGAATTATGGAGACGTCTAAATACGTAAAATAGTTTAATCCTTCCCTACTGATCCCTTAACGTTACGATAGATGACGTATGAGTAAAATAGAGGACCTGTTCAGCCTGCAAACAAGCTCTCCGGGACGCTCTGGCGACGGGGCGGGAAAAGGAAGTAGAGCTTGCAACTGCCTCTCTGGGATTTGAATATCTGCGTAGGAAAAGTCGATGCGAAATGCTAATTAGTGGAGATGACGTTAGTAATGACGTCATTACCCTTGGTACGTGTTTTTCAATTATTGTTTACATTCGTGCTCGTATCCGCTTCGCGCTGATTGGTGGAAATCTGACAGCTCAGTCGGCGGGGAGCCACAGGGGAATTGGAGGTAAAATTCAAATTCCAGAGAGGCAGTTGCAAGCTCTCCTTCTTTTTCCCGCCCCGCCGCCAGAGCGCCCGGGAGAGTTTGCTCGCAGGTAAGACCTGTTAGGACATACCATCGCCCACCCTCACTGCAAGTGAGGCAAAAGTTTATAGCAAGACCCGTGTGCAGAGGCGTGTGTAAGAGAATAGAGAGCTAAAGCAACGACGACGGCAACGAAAACGTCAAAAAGCAATAGATTTAGATTAGCAAAACTACAACTTTGCACGTGCAACCCACTTTTTGTACATTTCTTTGCCGTCACTGCGCGAGTACGACGTGAAAGGTCCTTATTTTATATTACGTTTTGTGGAGGACATGAACCTTCACGTCCTTATTTTTCTTTTCCTGAACGTTGATAGAGCCTGGTACAATTTAATTCCAGAAAAATTTGCCAACATTTGACGAACTGAGCGAGATGAAATAAGCGCGATAAAGTTTGAAGCAGCGCGACTTGACTTTTTAAGTGACCTTTTCCAAGCGGTCGCCGTCGTTGTTGCTTACGGTCCCTAATGATACAAATCAGAAAAGTTTACCAAACTTTTAACGTGATGTTACACGGGACGATTCGCAACGACGATTTTTAGCGCAACACGTCGTTGCATTGAAACGATGTCGCAACAATGTTGTAACGCTGTGTTGCGCTAAAAATCGTCGTTGCCCATCGTCACGTGTGACATCACCTTTAGTCTCATGTGCATCCGCTCTGGCCGGAGTCACGTATGCGCGGAGGAGACTACCATGCTTTTTGACAGGAACCCATTTTTTGCAAATTTAATGTGTTGAATTGCATTGTGGGACCAATTTGGACCCAAATAACAGCCAATAGGGAGCTTTAGTGACGAGGACGGCGTCGGCAACGAGAACTTCAAAGAAGTAATAGGTTTATTACGCAAAGCAACAACTTTGCACGTGTGGCACACTTTTTGGTACATTTCTTTGCCGTCACTACACGACCACAACGTGAAATTTCCTTATGCGGCGTTCTATGAGAATAAACACACGACGGTGACAGTTTTCTTTTTCTCTCTAAACTTGGGTGCGCTTCACAAGAAAATCTGCCTACATTTGACATTTTAAGTCAGTTGGAATAAACCTAGCAAAGTTTGAAAAAACGCGAATTCATTTTAACGGTGTTGTTTGCGCTACCGTCGTCGTCATCGTAGTTGCCAAAGCTCCGTAATAAAAGAAGCGATTGCGTCGCTAAAACATTTCCATAGTGCAGTTCGATACACACCGACCCGGTCTAACGCACAGCCTGAAAATGGCAGTTATATTAGGCATTCTTTTTCTCTTTTTGAGCAAATTACTACAGAAGGAAACTCCAGGATTCCCCTCATCGCTTTTCTATTGAAGAAAGGAATCCTATAATCTGATTAAGACAATTTTATTTCAAAGTTCCCTTGGTAATTTGCATTGCTTGAAAACATTTTTCTTCTTTGCACAACTAGGTTAATATATGAGTATTTTTGTTATCCGTTTTGCTAATATATAATGATTTAAAGGGTTGGTTCCACATTTTATATATATATAAATAGACAAAGAATTGGATACCTCAATTCATAGATAGAATTATATTTTTTATTATTGGTCAAAGTTTATGCTCAGTTAATGACGTTACTCAGTCACCAAAGTTATTGTTGGTGTTATAAAAATTATTTTTTCAGAGTTATCCAGTTGTTCGTTTATCGTTTGTCTCGCGATAGTCACTGTTATTGACTGCGAACTGGTCTATTTGTAAACAGCCTCGACATTTTTATCTACACGATTCTTCAGATAGGGCTAACTCAACATTTTTATGTACACGATTATTCAGAAAGGCGCCTTTTATTCACCAGCCATTTGACACAACCGGCCCGGTTTGACTCGTAAAAAGTGCAAACAAATTTAGTTTTATTTTCCCCCGGGCCTCTCCCCTGGATTCGCCACTGCATTTAGTGTCTTGAATATAGTGTGTTTTTGGACCGGAAACCCTTAAGGGAGTGAGAAGGTTAGCGATGAGTACAAACAATATTTTTCCCCCAAAAATGATAATCTATTCCCATGATCGTATTGTAAAAAATTACTTTATTCCGTATGCGAAACGAACTGAGTCGGGGATTTGAGCGCTGCCCGCGCGGGAAGCGGGATTCCCCAAAATCCTGGCCTGGGACGCGGATTGGGAAAGAAAACAGTGTTCAGGATAGAAATGGTAGAAGTTCGAGAATTCGGGATTGTCGTGAAAAGGGAGCGGGAATGAGTGATCAGGACTCCCCATCCAGATCCTGTCAAGTAGCTAGAGCTGTTCATTAATTTTTCTTTTGTTGTTTTTATTCTATTCAGTCCCGAGAAAAAGAGGCCCCAGAAGACATATGGAGGTAAAAAGATTTTATTAATCATATGCATCATACCGATTTGGTGGACCACCTATTGGATTGTTTAATTGATTGACTGAAAAAACGTGGGATAAAAAGTTTAAGTAATAAATACTAATGAAAAAGTCTTGTTATGTTCCCAGATAAACTAGAAAACTATCAAAGCAGGGAACCCAGATTATCCCTTGAAAATCTTTAAGAATAAATTTTTCTTATTTGCAAGCCCGGCTTTCCGTAGTGTAATCCTAGAATGACCCTTGTTGCATCGTTTGTGGCTTGTGCTTTCCACTCGGAAACTTTTTCTTCTGTTAGTAATATACTAGTAAGTCATCAAGCAAACCAAGTTCTTTCATCTCTTTAAAGGAAATACCTCAAAACCGTATGGTGACTACATTCCCCTCGAAACGTCCAGACAAAGTGACGATGATAGAATAATTAAGAGCAGCTCTTCCAAATCACACGAAGAAAACCAAACGACAAGAAAGGACGAAATAGAATCGTGTAGCAGCTCATCTGACGGGGATGACGATGCGCTTATGGTGCAGTATGGAGCACAACGCGTGTCCCGGCGACAGAAAAAAGGATCCAGGAAAGAAGAAAAACAAGAAACAGACGAAAACGAACTGGCACTCGAGCAGCTTGGTGGATGGAAGAAGAAGCGACCGCTCTCGTCATCGAAAAGCTCCAAACCCAGAAAGTCTCGGCGGCTGAGAGATTCTGATAGCGAAGACAGCGATGAGTCAACAATTCTTTGTGCCATGTGTGAAGAGAGAATTCCCAAGGAGATTTATGAGAAACATGCTGAAGAGGAGCTGGAGGCGAGGAAAAGGACGGGGGGTGCTCCTCGAAAGGTGGAAGGTTGGTTCACGTTACCTCGTGTTTCTTTTCCATGGTCGCTCTGCATCCCCGCTCTCGAAGTAAGAAAAGAAAAAGGAAGTCGTTGTCTTGTGTTAACGTCCTCCACAAAACGTGAAATTAGGCAGTTTCACGTCGTAGTCGTGGAGTAAGGGCAAAGAAATGCAAAAAAAACGAGTGATGCACGTGCAAAGTTGTTGTTTTGTTTATCTAAATCTTTTGTTTTTTTGCCGTTCTCGTTGACGTCGCCGTCGTCGTTGCTTAAATTCCCTAATACTTTAACTTAGCACCTTGATAATTAGGCAGCTGTAGCAAACAATGAAGGCAGCGACATCGAAAATGACATCAGTAAGTTCACTGAGGGCCTACGATGCTCTAGGACACCTTCGGTGATTAGATATATTCTGCTCAAAGTTTCGGACATTTGGAAACATTTGGCCCTGGCGTCTGCATTAGTCTGCGACGTTTAGATTCTGAGACCAGGACGACTACGAGAACGACATTGTCTCTAAAGCAAGAAAAAAAATTCTATGCTTAGGTCTTTGTCTAGCTACATTTTTCATTTATGCAAATTTAGAGTACTGCTTTTGAACTCGCATTTATTTCCATTCCTTGATAATGGCGTCTGAGGTCGCCGAAACGTCGAAACATTATTTCTTTACCTTTTACATGTTTATGTTTCTCCAAATCATTATTAATTAAAAAAATATCCGTTTTCAAAAATATTGGGATGTGTTTTGGTGCACACAAATACCTATTACATGTGGAGGTATAGGCTCAACGGAGGAAAAATTCCGTTTTTTTTTTTCAAAAACGTCATATCCGCCGGATACTTGTGGACGGGGTCTGAGTGTGTTTCTGTCCAAATCTCTGATTTTAAGTGTTGTCTATCTCCATCCACGTCTCAGTTCTATTTTTCAGCTCTTGCCGTTTGTTGTTTTGTTTCAGTTGTTACGGCGAAAGATTCAAGTAGAGAAGGCGGCAGGAGTGACCACAGAAGGTAAATATACTCTAATTTAACTTGTTTGATTTAATTCCGAAAGTGCCCCTCTTTCCTCCTCCATTGCTTCCAGTCGGTGGTTGTTTGAAAACAAACTGTGAATGCCACGTCGGAGTGGAATAAAACACAAAAATTGGGTTTAATCAATTGATAGGATTTAATCAAGCGTCAATTTACCACATTTTTATTAAAAAGACACAGAAGGTGTTGTCTCGAGTGCACACTCATGTATGGGGGCATCATTACTCATTCCTTCACTACTTGTAAACTGCACCTTAAGCAGTCTGGCAAAGTCCCCCAACCAGTGTTGTAAATTATCCCTGAAAAGCCCTGAGGGGAGTGGATAATAAGATATTTACAATTTACAATTTAGTGCTATTCCTTCATCAAAGAGATGAAAGCTGTACTTTCAATTGGTACTATTTACTTGGTATGTAGTTCTGATGACTCTGTGTATGAAACCCTGTGGTGGGATCATTTCTGCAACAATGACTCGACAGTACTGTTACATGATTCTATTTGTTTCAAAGTTTTTAAAAATAATCTGATTTTATTTGCAATTTCAAGTTGGGAAAATGTTGGCTAACTTTGCATGATTGTAACCAGCGACTTAGATAACACAACTACCTTATAAAGCCGTTACTGTATCACATTTTAAGGGTTGGTAGACAAGAAAGGACAGACTTGGTTGTCAGGACAGACTTGGTTGTCCCCTTACAAAGTTCCGGAGCAGAATGCAGTGAGGTCGACGATAATGATGATTTTGACTGGGACGCTGTTAGTGATTCACCAATCAAGTGCTTCCAGTTTACAGAAAATTGTACCAGTGGCGTGGACTTCCAGAATCAGTTTGAACACCTCAAAAAGGAGAAGGGCGGCAGGAGGCGGGGAAATCAAGAGCGATATAAAGGGTCGGATCCCCGTAGGGGTTATGGACAGTACGATAACCGTGGGGAGTACGGAAGTTCCGGTGGAAGTTCTAATAAAAGGGGACATTGTAGAGGATCGTATAATAAAGTTTACGGACGTGGCCGTAGAAAAAAATACAGTGGGAAGTCAAGGGGATACCGCGGCGGCAAAAAATAACGTAGTGATTCGTTCCTTGTTTATATGCTCATTCTCCAGTTTATCAGATTCTCTGTAAAGGTGATGTCTCCGTTGTTGGGAGACATAATTGTGAACTGGTTTCCGTTCAGTAAGGTTCAAAATGTTCCTGTTTTACCCAAGCCATTTTCAAGGGAGCGCTAGCTACTTAGTTAATGTTTCCTGAGCGGAAAATACCATAATATTTTTCAAACTGCCGTTTGCGTGGGGCCTCATGCAAGCCTTACTTTTGCAGTATTTTTTGTTTGTCTGTTTGTTTGTTTTTTGCACAAACTGCACGTACAGTGTATGTAAATTTACAAGGAGCTGATGCATTGCAGGTGCGAATCGTGCAGGGAACAAAACACATTGCAAAAGTGGGGTTTACATGAAGCGCCTCCCAAACGGGAATGTAAAGAGTGTAATGGTATTTTCCGCTTTGGTCAACTGCACAAAAGGACTGTCATGTTTTAGGAAACAAATTGTAACCCAGGTTCCTGAACAACCTTCATTCCCAAAGTGCAGTTTTAAACAACATCAACTCAGTCTCGCGCAATCTCGCGCTAACGTCAGAATGGCAGTAGACCTCTTTAGCATGTTTGTTGTGTTTTTCCAATCATAGTTATGAACGTTGAATGGTTATGAAACCCGTTAGACTCCTTTGTTATATGTTTTTGTTAGCTTTTTTGGACCTGACCGTACACAACGTTCAATAGCATTCTAATCATTTTGAACTTACTGACCAATAGAAACATCGCATTCATTTATTCAGTCACAATTTGTAAACAAAAAACAAAGGTTTGTGTGCGGTCAGGAAGCTTCCCTGAACATAAACTACAACACCATTGTTTTCAACTTTGATGTTTGCCGGCTTTCCTAACCAGTCACCTCTACTAATTATGTTCCAATGTAGGTCATGTAATAATACTCCAGGGAACTGTTTCTTTTAAATTTTTGCTGAAAAACAATGAAAAATTCCATTGGGCAAGTGCGACAGCTATACGCGCATGTTGCAAATGAATCCACCCTTTGTCAACCCTTTGTTTTATTCAGGTGCATATGTATGCATAATTTATGAAAGGACGAAGGATCTACTTCATTTAGAAATTATAACATACAAGCTAAAGAGGTCTATTCATATCTAAGTGAGAGTTAACATAGTGATCATGGGTCTAATTTGTAGAAGAAAATAAAACCCAGAATGACTGAGGTAGTTGAGAAAGAAAGGCCCTCTTTCTATTTCTGTTTAATATACCGAATATAGTTTACCCATCGCGTTTAATCTTGTAGCCGTAATAATGGTTAACTGACCACCTCCCCTCCTCCTCCCTCCCGCGCTACGTCAATACTAACACTTACTTCTCACTCAGGGCAAAATTGTGACTTAGGGGAGGGGTAGGTGGTCACAGGACTTTCTACCGAACTTACAGATTACTCTCTATTTAATCCAAAATGGCTGATACACCATCGAACGCGACGTTTTCAGCTCAAAAACTAAAGCATTGCTCACATTAGAAATAAGTTGCTATCCTGTATGACCGGCCATGGTAGGAAAAAAAATTCAAGAGTTTTGTGTCAGTTCTTCGTAGCCAAGATACACCCAAATAAAGAACAATTTCAGTCTTATTTGGCCCTGTAGTACCTGCCATCATAGTGTTTGTTATGTTTGTCACGTGACGTGACGTGTTATGTTTGTTATCATAGTGTGGACTTGTTACTGTTTGTAGGCTAGGCTGAACGTTTGGCGGGTGGAAATGATGAAAGAAACATGAGGGACCTTACGATCCAACAACGGCGGCGTCCACGAATACGTCACTGAAAAATAGACTTTGTATCCTTCCACTTTTTTTCGTGATTTATCCAAGGGGCCCAGTTAAAAAAGAAGGGAATTTGGGTTGGAGCTGAAGAGAGGTGACCGCTCCCGAGTTCTGACAGAGATGGTAATTTATCGCCTTGCCGTTTCCGTTCCTAAGTAAACTTGAAACTTGGTCAATTCACGTCCTAGTTATGCAGGGACGGCAAAGAAATGTACAAAAAAGCGCGATGCACGTGCAGAATATTTGTTTTGTTCTTTAAACCTATTGCTTTTTTGACGTTCCCATTGCCATCGCCGTCGTAGTTTCGTAAGGTCCCTATTGATCTTACACCTGTGAGATCCTGTAGTAGTAGAAGTCGTCATCGTCATATAGCAGGGATTGAGAGGAAAGTCTCCTCATTAGGGAGCTTTAGCAACTACGACGAGAACGAGTAAAAAGGAATAGGTTTATTAAGCAAAACAACAACTTTGCACGTGCATCACGCTTTTTTGTACATTTCTTTGTCGTCACTTCACGACGCCACGACATGAAAATACCTAATTTCTCGTTTTCCATTTTCCAAAATTTCCAAAAAAGAGGACAACCTCGCAAGGTATACCCAAATTTTCGAAAAAAGTTTCCCGAAGGTTTTCTTTCCATTCATTTTTTTTTTTTTTGCTCCCGGGATTTCTATGATTTTCCGTTGAATGGTTCGTATTTCGGAAATTAAACAGTTTTCTGGAATTTCTGGAAACTTTTCCGGGAAATTTCTGTACCAATTGCCGCTACTTCTAAATTTTCGAGAGTTTTGATTAACTAATGATGGAAAGCGTCCAAGGTCTCGAATCCGTAAAAAGATGTGTCTTTCCGGATATGCACGGAAGGCTGTTCCAAAATGTAGGGACAGCAGCGGAAAACGATCAAGCGCTAAGGTTTCAAGTATGCGCTCCTTAGGACGTTCTAAGACAATTCTGTTATTCGATTTTAATGAATATACAGAACAGGACCCATGCTAACTAAATCACTAAAATGTAGCTAGGTGACATGCCATGTATGGTCTAAAAAGTAATAATTAAAAAGGGCCGACCTGTACCTATTCCAAACAAGGTTTGTGATCGGCTGGGAAAACAATAGGGATGGCGACATAACAATGCCCCTATCCCTGAAAACATTAGGTGGTGCAGGTTATAGGGACCAATGAAATAAGAGGTTTGGATGAGTGCAGGTCAATAGATTACAACGCTTGGTTCTTATTTGTTTACAAGTACGATTATGATCATGATTAAGAAGACGGAAATAAAGATGAATACGCCACTTCAAAATATTTCTCCTTACAAGAAAAACACCTGAGATAAGAGCCTTGGTTAAATTACAGTTAAGTAACCACAACTGTCTCATGATCGAGATTGGCGGATACAAAACCAGATATAAAGAATCAATAGAGTTTGCCAGGATTGTGGATGTAATCAAATCGAAGACGAAATTCATTTTCTGTTTCAATTTTAATACTGCTGCAAATGATAAAACAAAATTGAGATAATTTTCCTAGTAAGGCCCAAGTACTAAGTAACTACCTGTCAACGTATGGATCATAAATTATTATGAAATCTGCTTCGTATCTTATAAACAAAGAATTAATTAAATTAATATCATCTTGTTTTAAATTCCTATCGATGTAGTTTAAATTCACTCGGGAAGCGAGGATGTTACATTAATGAAAACAATTTTTTGCTACGACTCGTTAAAGCTTAGTGGTCCCTGGTTATGTTTCCAGAGTCTCGACGTTCGATATTTTCAAAGAAAAATTTGTCTAACCTTTCCTCCAAAAAAAAGACGTTGAATTGTGCTTCATAGAAAAAAAAAAGGGGCAAAAATGCAAATTAAAACACGCAGCTGACAAAAGTCGCATTGATTATGACATGAGTTTGCCATTTTGCGTGAAAAAATAAATCAAACAATACATTTTACACGTTTAGCCTCGCGGGAACTTTGGTATCAGACGACAGTAAATAACACGAGAGTTGCTGTAGCCAAGTACTTTTTCAAGGGGTTTAATTTTGTGAAACTAGGAGCATGTCTAAGAAAAACGCATCGCCATCCATCTTGATTTAGTTCAATGAAGTCATGGATTCTAAGATATTTAAGTGAAGAATGTTTTTCAAAGAGGTCAAGTTTTGTGCCCAATCTTTCTACCTTTACTAAACGTTTTGCGTGGGTTTGTTGGCTATATAAGGTGCAAGAAATGTTTTATAGGTAATTAAATTGTCACTTAAGTCCAGATGATCAAGAAAATGCTTAAACTATGACAATGACTTCCTTCCATTTTGGTGCTAATATTTCATTTTCACCCTTGTTAATAACATTTCCGTTGTCAAACAACGTACGCAAACAGCATGACATGGAAACCAAAAGCCGCACCCCGGGGCAGTGGTCAAATATTGCTCTTTCGAGTTGTTTTACATAGTGAAGGAGGATCTACTGCTCGTAAGGACTTCGATATGGAGAATATTTCACTTGCTCATTCTGCGAATAAATTCTGTAACCGCTTTAAGGGTTACCATTACATGTCAACAGCAGGAAACGATCCTTTTAAAACAGGATTCATCATAGACGCCATTCTTAACGTTCCGTTTTGCATTATCACAACACTGGCCAATGTTCTTGTTATAATTTCAATATGGCGGTCGTATCAGCTTCGTACACCCGCGAACATGCTGTTGATTGGATTAGCATTGTCAGATTTAGGCGTTGGTTTGGTCGTACAGCCTTTCTTCATTGCTTATTTGTTATCATTTGCTTTCCACGGTGCCGATAAATTTACTTGTATTTGTGCGGTTGGGTTGAATTTAACTGCTTCTTGTCTTACGTGTGTATCCTTTGGCACGGTAACTGCAATAAGCGTTGAACGCTACCTTTCACTCCTCCTTCATCTGCGCTACGAGGAGATTTTCACAGTGAAGCGTGTTCGACGTTTTCTCGTCGTTTTGTGGCTTCTAGGTGGCCTGTTCTCTATAATCTTGGTTTTCTTTGTTCCTGAATATAAATCGCATTATTTCGTGGTCGGAATTGCACTTTGTTTGCTGATTTCCACAGTGGCTTACGTAAAGATACACCTCATCGTTCGTTCTCATCTCAGACAAATAGAAGCAAACGACGTAAGGCAAAGGGAGGTCTCTAACAACTTTGGTCACCGCAAAAAATCCGCGTATAACATGTTTTTGGTTTATTGTGTGCTTATTTGCTGTTACGCGCCATACTTGGTCTGCTTCGCCTTGGGAAAAATCGCTGGATACACAAAAGAGAATTGGACTGCAATTCACTTTGCATTGACAATTGTAAACATAAACTCTACTCTAAATCCAATTATTTATTGTTACCGTATGAGAGATATTCGCAGGGCAATGTTTCATACATTGTATACAACTTTACGATGTAACAAGTAAAGCGGATGGCAAAAGTATCTTTGTTCCTGTTATCATTAACAATAAACAGGCATTGTATATGGTATCAAGAATGTTCTCCCCTGAGTTGTTAGTAACCAAAATTTTGAGCATGTAGAGTACCCTGCGAGCAAGAGGTTTCTTTATGGCATGGCTTTTAGCATTTGCGAAGTCGTTCGCGTAAACAACTGCGGGACTGACAAGCCACGCGAACGACTTTGCAAATGGTAAAGGCCATGCCAGAAAGAACAGCGCCGTAGCTAGTATGAGGCCAACCGAGGCACTCGCCTCGGTAAAATTTTGACGAATTTCGCCGATCATTTTTATTTTACATAAGCGATCATCGAATATTTTTAACGCATCATGATATTACAAAGAATTCAGCAATTCAGTCAATATACTATGAAAAAATTACCATATCAGGATAGGATAGGATAGGATAAGTGCTTTAATATCAACAGAACGCCTACAGACACATGTGTTTACAATGATAACAAAGATTTTCGTGCAATAATTACAGAGGTGTACATTTGTAAAATTTATACAACTATTAAACAAGGTTATATTTAACGCGTCTATCTCTTTCACGGAAGCGATCATATACGTATTTAGCCACAATTTTTTGCGTTTTCTCTCCTTGCTTCATACTTATCAACGTTGTAAAGGCAGAGCTTGGAGTCATAGAGTCAAGAATAAGATTAGTTTCCTTTTTTAGCGTATTGAACAGCTCTCTCCTAGGATCCCTATAGGCTATGCAATTCATCAAAAAATGCTCCTCGTCTTCTAATCCAGTTTTACATAATGGACAGATTCTTTGGTCTGGTGGTTGATAGGGTTTAACGTATCGTCCAGTTTCAATTGCTAGTTTGTGGTTGCTTAATCTTAGCTTTGTGATTGCTACTCTATGATTGATGTTTCTTACATTTGTGAGGTAATTTTCGTAGTCATGGGTAAGTTTAAATTTCCTAAAAGTTCTTAGTTTGTTTTTTTGATGCGGGTCCTTTCGTTCATCATTGTGTATTTCGCTAATCCATGTTTGCTGTTCTATGTCTAAGAGTCTCTGTCGTATATAGTTCATGATTGCGGGAGTGTTAGTTTTCGCTGACCATATGTCGCCAAGACCTGCGAGGTTTAATAGTCGTTTTAATTTGCTTGACCAAAGTTCTTTTTTATCTTGACCAATTTGGTCTGTAAATGCTATTCCGGAGAGTTTATTTTGGTGCTCCGGCTCACAAAATTTCAGCCAATATTTAATGGCTCTGCACTTTGTCTTCGTTCGCATTGGGAAACGGCCTACCTCCGATCTGCACGCATTTGAGCTACAGAATTTGTTAACTCCCAATAGCCACCTTATGAACTTTGTTTGAACAAACTCAATTGGATCATTTTCTAGCTTTCCGTCGTGATCGACCCCCCAGACCTCGCTTCCGTAGGTGAGTATTGGGTTAATAACCGTGTCAAAAATTTTCATTGTGAGCTGTACATCGTCTCTGAAATGGTCGCCCATTTCCTTCCTGAGTTTGTACAAAGCTTTAAGGGTAACCTTCTTTATTTCCTGTTTAGCGTACGTGAAGGTCCCATAAGTACTAAATTGTAGGCCTAGATATTTGTAATTGCTAACATTGTCAAGTTTACTGCCTCTATAGTATAATACGTGCTTATTCATGGTTCTCCCGCAGTTATTCTTTGCAGTATTCACTGAGGGAATCCAAATAATTCTGCAGTCCGTTTTTTGATTTGGAGAATATGACCAAGTCATCCGCGTAGAGCATACAACTTAACGGTAACTCGTTTAGTTCTACGTCATTTAAGTTCCTTAAGTTTCTCTGAAAGGTCACTGAGATAAAGGTTAAAAAGGGTTGGCGAGAGCATGCAACCTTGTTTTACACCGGTATGGCATCGAAAGGCAGGTGTTAGTATATTTTCAATTTTCACAGATGATTTATCATTGGAGTACATTGAATGTAAAATCTCAAGGAAGCGCCCCGTTACTCCCGCTAGCTTCAATTTTTGAAACAGTTTCCCTCTAGTACTATCGAATGCTTTACTAAAGTCAACAAAGCAGGTGAATAAAAGGTTATTTGATTTCTTGGGTTTAGATTTAACATATTTGTCTATTAGTGCTTTTAAAATGAAGATACTGTCCTGTGTACCATGTTTTTTTCGGAAGCCACATTGTTCTGGAGTAATTATGCCCTTTTCAATTAGATAGTCACAAAGCCTGCTATTCATTATTGAGGTAAAAATCTTTCCCATGGCTGATAAGAGAGTAATCCCTCTATAATTCTCTGGGTTGGACGGATCATCTTTTTTGAAGATTGGTATAATTAGGCCATGACTCCACAGGGTAGGGTACCTACCACTGGTTAGGATTTTATTGAAAAGGATTGTGAGAGGCCCTTTTAAGGCCTTTTTGCCATGTTTGAGCAGCTCGCATAAAATGCTATCTACTCCCGGGGCCTTTCCAGTTTTTAAGAGGTCGATAGCAGTTACCGTTTCCTGTTGAGATATTTCATAATCTAGGGGGCCCAAGGCCTCTGATCTTGTTAGTATGTACTCTTCGTTTTGCTGTTTTCGTGCGTTTAACTTTTTAAAGTAACTGTAAAACTTCTCTAAGTCCTCAGATGTATTTTTTTGCATATTTTTTGGATTTGCCCAGGTTGAATAATTTCCTAAGTTGTCTCCACGCAGTTTTACCATTACTGAGATCAATGCATTTAATTATCCGATTATAATGTTGGCGTTTCTTTTTTTTCTGCACAGGTGTTTGAAAGCCTTTTTTTCTTGTGTAGATTTGATCTCAATTCCTCCACGTTCGGGTTTCGTGAGATATGCCTACCCAATGATTTAAGATTCTCTTTTTCTATGTTGCATTGCTCGTCGAACCATGGTTTTTCACTATGCTTCGTCGTGGTGTTAATGAATCTCAAGCCTGCTTGTTTGCATACGTCAATTAAGTTTTGTGTGAATAGATCAGTCATTGTGTCCACGTTATTGTTATTCAGTGCTGTGTTCAGCCTGTTTTTTGTTTCTGTACTTTCTAAGAGTCGGCTTAATTCGTATTTCGCATTATCATCCCAGACTAATTTCTTAAATTCGCTTAACGTGATCTCGTCTGGTTGTTTGCCGGAGCACCTTTTTTTTGTGTTTTAGCATTAATGCGAATGAAAGGGAACAATGGTCCGATAGGTGGGGTTCCAGATCGTTGACAATAAAGTAATTAACATATCTGAGAATTCTACTGGAAATGATAACATAATCTACCACACTGCTCCCATTGTATTTGAAGCATGTTTTTTTCCCTATAAGATCACCTACTACTCTGCCGTTCAGGATCCTAAGACTGAGAGCTGTGCAAAGATCAATCAGAATCCTCCCTCTGCTGTTAGTTGTATTTTCGTCCTGTGAATAGCGATAATTTTCTGTATCTATTTCATAGTCTTCTGGGATTTCAAGAAATTGATTATCGTCGTCATGGACCGCGAATTCTTGCATGCTGCCGGTGCGCGCGTTAAAGTCACCTTGCAAAATTACATCACCTTTGAGTGTAAAATTTACAATTTCGCTTTCAATATCGTCTAAAAGTTCTTGGTCGATTACTTGTGAAGTGTTTGGACTTATGTAGACAGTGCCTAAATAGAGATCCTTGTCCAGATCGAAAAAAGATTTATCTAACTTAAGCCATAGTATATTCTTATTGCGTGAAATTACGAATGAGGTTCCCCCGATAATCGTTTTCCTTATGTATACGGCAATACCGCCTGAGTTACGTTTTCCCTTGCTGTTCTCTCTATGTTTAACATAGTGCCTAAAATCATGAATTTGTAAGTCCGAGTTGCTGTCAGCATGAGTTTCTACTATCCCAAATATATCATGCTTATTTATTATACTTAATACTTCGCTTTGCTGGAATTTATTGCCTAAACTTTTACTATTGAAACCGTTGATATTCCAGCATCCAATTCGCAGACTTAGACCTTCCGGAAAGCGACTGAACACTATTTAACAAATGAAAAGAAGCACTTATCTTGGATGGTGCTTTTTAAAGTAGTCAGCAAGGGCGTTTAGTGCTTGTAAAGGAGGAAACTCCCAATTGTACTGCCTCGAATTCCATCTTCTATTTTGTAACCTTGACGAGTTATACTGCCTCCTGTTAGCTTGTTCCCTGTTGCCCTCTCTTCTTAATCCTAGGCGTGATTTAATGTTCGCTACCAGTCTCTTGGTCCCTATTTTGTTGTTGAGATGCAAATCGTCAAAGAATACTTCAGGATCTATGTTTCCAAAAGTGTCAGCCGTCACCCTTTGGTTATTAATGTAGGTGATGTTATGCTCCGAGCAGATTGCCTCGTAGCAGTAATTAATATCGTCAATTTTTGTGTTGTCTCCCTTGGGAGCATATGTGAGACCAGACAAAGCGATTTGTGCATTCGGCCATCGTCGCTTTAGCGTAATTACGCAGCTTTCCATGTTCATAGCTATGTCGTTTACTCTGAGTTTATCAACATCGTTTGTTCCGGAATGAACAATTATATGATCGTACACATTCCTATCCACCATTGCTTCAATATGCTGTTTCATTTCTCGTGTTCCTCCTGGTACATATTGCTTGTTGACAAATCGTTGCGGACAAAATTTTCTTTGTTGGATTCCTCTTAAGATGGAGTCGCCGATCATGAGTATGGGGCCATTTTGCGCCTCTGGTTGCTTTCTAGTCTCCTTCCGCGCTTCATGGTTATAAAGGCTTTCCTGTTGAACATCAGAACTGTTTGAGTGTTCTCTCGTCATCGCTGCTGTAGCTGTGGATACAGGTTGTGTAGATTGTTCATTAAACACCTGTGTTTGTCTCTCTGGAAACTGAGGGTCAAGTACTGCAAATCTGTTGTGCGTACTCACGGTGAAAGTCTGATCCCTTGGCTCTGCTATGATTTCTTCAGTTGCAGTCCTATGGAGAGTCTGCAAGTCAACGTTGTTTGCTGTAACTTCGGCGAACGTGCGCTCATTAGATTCTGTTTGTGATTGAGAATCTTGGCGACTTGCGTCATGCATATGAGAAATCAATGATTCCTCAGAAACGCAAACTTGGTTTTTTATCTCACCCAGTTGTTGTACAATGTGGTTTACTGAGTCTTCCGTCGACTTGGTTCTGGTTTTTAGAGCTTTTAGTTCGGATAATAACTTAGTGCTCAGATTTGAGATTTGCTTAACAAGTTTTTGTATCTCGTCGCCAAGTTCAATCTTCATCGCATGTATGCTGCTGTCACATGCCAGATTAACCTCTCTGGATTGATTTTTGCATTTTTGTTCCAGATCTTTAAGCTCAATGACCTGCTCGTTGATCCCAATGGAGTTTGTTGTGATGAGGCTCTCAAGTTTCTTATTAAACTCAAGTTGCATTTTCATAAACGATTTGAATTCTTCATAGCGATCGTCATGTGCTGAATTGGGACCCGCCATTGTAGCTGTTTCTGTTTCCCAATTTAAAGCGTTGGGCGTCGGTAGAACATTTTCAGCGTTTCGATCTTCTTCAATGGTTGTATTTAGTTTTTCAACGATGTGCAGTAGCTTTTCGACATAATAATCCTTCGATGCACCTTGTATTTGCAAGGTTTTGGTGCTGGTGTAAAAGTTAACCGTTGCAGATTCAAACTTCAACACCTCAGAGTTAGCATTTGAGTTGATATTCACCAAACTATTCGCATTTCCATCTTCCGGTTCAGAAATCCAAAATTCTTTTAGGCTTGCCAGACTGCCATTCCATTTGAACTGTTTCTTGCTGGGAATAAAACCCAGGTTCGCTGACAATCCAGGCGATGTGGCGCCTCCCGTTGCTGATGTCGCCGCCATTGTCCCCGGGCATGCCCCCGGGCATGCCCCCGGGCATGCCCCCGAACCCCCCTAGCAACCCCCGCCTGCCTCGGTTGGCCGTTTGGTCTGGCTACGGCACTGAAGAAGCACCTGCTCGCAGTGTAATGTAGAGTACCGTCGTTTACTTATTTGAAAAGCTTACTAAGTTTCTCGTTACGATCAAATAACACGCAAATGCAAAGTTTTCGGCTTTGATCATGAATACCTAGTGTCTTTGATGTCATATCTACACTTTCGTACAGTAAGAGAATTTTATGTCTTACTATTTACGGCGAATTGAAATGTAAAAACACCAGCCGTTCTTTTCTGCATAAAGTTTTCCGCACCATTCAAATCTATACGTCAACGTTGTTATTTATTTTTCATTGCTACTCTGAATTCAAACCTTTCCTGTCTTTTCCTGACAGAGTGAACGTGGATGTAAAAAATCCGGTTAGGCGTATTAACAAATAAAACAAAGGGGTAACCAACGCGTTGGTGAGAAAAAAACTGACATTTTACGACGCCACCACTAGCTGGTTTTTCGCGCAAAAACAGCGTCGGGTGTCGTCGCGAATTGTGTTGTCTATGTCCATCCACGTCTCAGTTCTTTTTTTCAGCTCTTTCCGTTTGTTGTTGTGTTTCAGTTGCTACGGCGAAAGATTCAAGTAGAGAAGGCGGCAGGAGTGACCACAGAAGGTGAATATACTCTAATTTAACTTGTTTGATTTAATTCCGAAAGTGCCCCTCTTTCCTCCTCCATTGCTTCCAGTCAGTGGTTGTTTGAAAACAAACTGTGAATGCCACGTCGGAATGGAATAAAACACAAATATTGGGTTTAATCAATTGATAGGATTTAATCAAGCGTCAATTTACCACCCTTTTATTCAAAAGACACAGAAGGTGTTGTCTCGAGTGCTATTCCTTCATCAGAAAGATTCAAGGGAAAATACAAGCAAGAAAAAAATTCGGGTGAATGAAAGCTGTACTTTCAATTGGTACTATTTACTTGGTATGTAGTTCTGATACCCTGGGTGCCAGAGGCTTTTCATGCGCGGTTTTCGGTTTCGTGTAGGTCTTATGAAGTGACCTCTCGTGTCTTCGGCCTGCAGCCGACGAAGCTTCTCATCGCACGCGAGAAAAAAACCTCTGGTACCCAGGTTATATTTCTGATCACTCTGTGGATGAAACCCTGTGGTGGGACCATTTCTGCAACAATGACTCGACAGTACTTTTACATGATTCTATTTGTTTCAAAGTTTTTAAAAATAATCTTATTTTATTTGCAATATTAAGTTGGGGAAATGTTGACTAACTTTGCATAATTGTAACCCGTGACTTAGATAAAAATGTATACCTCTATCTTTCCTGTTAACACAACTACCTTATAAAGCAGTTACTGTATCACATTTTAAGGGTTGGTAGACAAGAAAGGACAGACTTAGATGTCCCCTTACAAAGTTCCGGAGCAGAATGCAGTGAGGTCGACGATAATGATGATTTTGACTGGGACGCTGTTAGTGATTCACCAATCAAGTGCTTCCAGTTTACAGAAAATTGTACCAGTGGCGTAGACTTCCAGAATCAGTTTGAACACCTCAAAAGGGAGAAGAGCGGCAGGAGGCGGGGAAATCAAGAGCGACATAGAGGGTCGGATACCCGTAGGGGTTATGGACAGTACGATAACCGTGGGGAGTACGGAAGTTCCGGTGGAGGTTCTAATAAAAAGGGACATTATAGAGGATCGTATAATAAAGTTTACGGACGTGGCCGTAGAAAAAAATATAGTGGGAAGTCAAGGGGATACCGCGGCGGTAAAAAATAACATAGTGATTTGTTCCTTGTTTATATAATCATTCTCCGGTTTGTCAGATTCTCCGTAAAGGTGATATCTCCGTTGTTTGGAGACATAATTGTGAACTGGTTTCCGTTCAGTAAGGTTCAAAATGTTCCTGTTTTACCCAAGCCACTTAGTAAGTGTTTCCTGAGCGGAAAATACCATAATATGCTTCAAACTGTTGTTTGCGTAGGACCTCATGCAAGCCTTACTTTTGCAGTATTTTTTGTTTGTCTGTTTGTTTGTTTTTTGCACAAACTGCACGTACAGTGTATGTAAATTTCCAAGGGGTTGATGCATTGCAGGAGCGAATCGTGCAGAGAACAAAACACATTGCAAAAGTGGGGTTTACATGAAGCGCCTCCCAAACGGGAATGTAAAGAATGTAATGGTATTTTCCGCTTTGGTCCACTGCACAAAAGGACTGTCATGTTTTAGGGAACAAATTGTAACCCAGTTTCCTGAACAACCTTCGTTCCCACAGTGCAGTTTTCAACAACATCAACTCAGTCTCGCGCAATTTCGTGCTAACGTCATAATGGCCAGTAGACCTCTTTAGCATGTTTGTTTTCTTTTTCCAATCATAGTTATGAACGTTGAATGGTTATGAAACCCGTTAGACTCCTTTGTTATATGTTTTTGTTAGCTTTTTTGGACCTGACCGTACACAACGTTCAATAGCATTCTAATCATTTTGAACTTACTGACCAAGAGAAACATCGCATTCATTTATTCAGTCACAATCTGTGAACAAAAAACAAAGGATTGTGTGCGGTCAGAGAGCTTCCCTGAACATAAACTACAACACCGTTGTTTTCAACTTTGATGTTTGCCGGCTTTCCTAACCAGTCACCTCTACTAATTATGTTCCAGTGTAGGTCGTGTAATAATACTCCAGGGAACTGTTTCTTTTAAATTTTTGCTGAAAAACAATGAAAAAATTCCATCGGGCAAATGCGACAGCTATACGCGCATGTTGCAAATGAATCCACCCTTTGTCAACCCTTTGTCTTATTCAGGTGCTGTATGACCAGCCATGATAGAAAAAAATTCAAGAGTTTTGTGTCAGTGCTTTTAGCCAAGATACACCCAAATAAAGGACAATTTCATTCTTATTTGACCCTGTAGTGCCTGCCATCATAGTGTTTGTTATGAAATGACGGACTCGTTACTGTTTGTAGGCTGAACGTTTGGCGGGTGGAAGAGATGAAAGAAACATGAGGGACCTAACGATCCAACAACGGCGACGTCCATGAAGACGTCGCTGAAAAATAGACTTCGTATCCTTTCAGTTTTTTTTCATGATTTATCCAAGGGGCCCAGTTACTTAAAAAGAAGGGAATTTTGGTTGGAGCTGAAGAGAAGGGACTGCGCCCGAGTTCTGACAGAGATGGTAGAATTTATCGCCTTGCCGTTTCCGTTCCCAAGCAAACTTGAAATTTGGTCAATTCACGTCCTTGTTAAGCAGGGACGGCAAGAAATGTACAAAAAGCGCGATGCACGTGCAGAATATTTGTTTTGTTCTTTAAACCTATTGCTTTTTTGACTTTCACGTTGCCATCGTAGTTTCGTAAGGTCCCTATTGATCTTACACCTGTGAGATCCTGTAGTAGTAGAAGTCGTCATTGTCATATAGCAGGCATTGAGAGGAAAGTCTCCTCATTAGGGAGCTTTAGCAACTACGGCGAGAACGAGTAAAAAGGAATAGGTTTATTAAGCAAAACAACAACTTTGCACGTGGATCACGCTTTTTTGTACATTTCTTTGTCGTCACTTCAAGACGCCACGACATGAAAATACCTAATTTCTCGTTTTCCATTTTACAAAATTTCCAAAAAAAAGGACAACCTCGCAAGGTATACCCAAATTTTCGAAAAAAGTTTCCCGAAGGTTTTCTTTCCATTCATTTTTTTTTTTTGCTCCCGGGATTTCTATGATTTTCCGTTGAATGGTTCGTATTTCGGAAATTAAACAGTTTTCTGGAATTTCTGGAAACTTTTCCGGGAAATTTCTGTACCAATTGCCGCTACTTCTAAATTTTCGAGAGTTTTGGTTAACTAATGATGGAAAGCGTCCAAGGTCTCGAACCCATAAAAAGATGTGTCTTCACGGATATGCACGGGAAGGCTGTTCCAAAATGTAGGGACAGCAGCGGAAAACGATCAAGCGCCTAAGGTTTCAAGTATGCGCTCCTTAGGACGTTCTAAGACAATGCTGTTATTCGATTTTAATGAATATACAGAACAGGAACCATGCTAACTAAATCACTAAAATGTAGCTACAGGTGACATGCCACGTATGGTCTAAGAATATAATAATTAAAAAGGGCCGACCTGTACCTATGCCAAACAAGGTTTGTGATTGGCTGGGAAAACAATAGGGATGGCGACATAACAATGTCCCTATCCCTGAAAACATTAGGTGGTGCAGGTTATAGGAACCAATGAAGTAAGAGGTTTGGATGGGTGCAGGTCAATAGATTACAACGCTTGGTTCGTATTTGTTTACAAGTACGATTATGATCATGATTAAGAAGACGGAAATAAAGATGAATACGCCACTTCAAAATATTTATCCTTACAAGAAAAACACCTGAGATAAGAGCCTTGGTTAAACTACAGTTAAGTAACCACAACTGTCTCATGATCGAGATTGGGAGATACAAAACCAAATATAAAGAATCAATAGAGTTTGTCAGGATTGTGGATGTAATCAAATCAAAGACGAAATTCATTTTCTGTTTCAATTTACTGCTGCAAATGATAAAACAAAATTGAGATAATTTTCCTAGCAAGGCCCAAATACTAAGTAACTACCTGTCAACGTATGGATCATGAATTATTATGAAATCTGCTTCGTATCTTATAAACAAAGAATTAATTAAATTAATATCATCTTGTTTTAAATTCCTATCGATGTAGTTTAAATTCACCTGAGAAGCGAGGATGTTACATTAATGAAAACAAATTTTTGCTACGACTCCTTAAAGCTTAGTGGTCCCTGGTTATGTTTTCAGAGTCTCGACGTTCGATGCTTTCAAAGAAAAATTTGTCTAACCTTTCCTCCAAAAAAAAGACGTTGAATTCTGCTTCATAGAAAAAAAGGGGCAAAAATGCAAATTAAAACACGCAGCTGACAAAAGTTCGCATTGATTATGACATGAGTTTGCCATTTTGCGTGAAAAAATAAATCAAACAATACATTTTACACGTTTAGCCTCGCGGGAACTTTGGTATCAGACGACAGCAAATAACACGAGAGTTGCTGTAGCCAAGTACTTTTTCAAGGGGTTTAATTTTGTGAAACTAGGAACATGTCTAAGAAAAACGCATCGTCATCTATCTTTATTTAGTTCAATGAAGTGATGGATTCTAAGATATTTAAGTGAAGAATGTTTTTCAAAGAGGTCAAGTTTTGTGCCCAATCTTTCTACCTTTAATAAACGTTTTGCATGGGTTTGTTGGCTATATAAGGTGCAAGAAATGTTTTATAGGTAATTTAATTGTCACTTAAGTCCAGATGATCAAGAAAATGCTTAAACTATGACAATGACTTCCATTTTGGTGCTAATATTTCATTTTCACCCTTGTTAATAACATTTCCGTTGTCAAACAACGTACGCAAACAGCATGACATGGAAACCAAAAGCCGCACCCCGGGGCAGTGGTCAAATATTGCTCCTTCGAGTTGTTTTACATAGTGAAGGAGGATCTACTGCTCGTAAGGACTTCGGTATGGAAACGATTTCACTTGCTCATTCTGCGGACAAATTCTGTCACCGCTTTAAGGGTTACCATTACATGTCAACAGCAGGAAACGATCCTTTTAAAACAGGATTCATCATAGACGCCATTCTTAACGTTCCGTTTTGCATTATCACAACACTGGCCAATGTTCTTGTTATAATTTCAATATGGCGGTCGTATCAGCTTCGTACACCCGCGAACATGCTGTTGATTGGATTAGCATTGTCAGATTTAGGCGTTGGTTTGGTCGTACAGCCTTTCTTCATTGCTTATTTGTTATCATTTGCTTTCCACGGTGCCGATAAATTTACTTGTATTTGTGCGGTTGGGTTGAATTTAACTGCTTCTTGTCTTACGTGTGTATCCTTTGGCACGGTAACAGCAATAAGCGTTGAACGCTACCTTTCACTCCACCTTCATCTGCGCTACGATGAGATTTTCACAGTGAAGCGTGTTCGACGTTTTCTCGTCGTTTTGTGGCTTCTAGGTGGCCTTTCCCCTATAATCTTGGTTTTCTTTGTTCCTGAATATAAATCGCATTATTTCGTGGTCGGAATTGCACTTTGTTTGCTGATTTCCACAGTGGCTTACGTAAAGATACACCGCATCGTTCGTTCTCATCTCAGACAAATAGAAGCAAACGACGTAAGGCAAAGGGAGGTCTCTAACAACTTTGATCACCGCAAAAAATCCGCGTATAACATGTTTTTGGTTTATTGTGTGCTTATTTGCTGTTACGCGCCATACTTGGTCTGCCTCGCCTTGGGAAAAATCGCTGGATACACAAACGAGAATTGGACTGCAATTCACTTTGCACTGACAATTGTAAACATAAACTCTACTCTAAATCCAATTATTTATTGTTACCGTATGAGGGATATTCGCAGGGCAATGTTTCATACATTGTATACAACTTTACGATGTAACAAGTAAAGCGGATGGCAAAAGTATCTTTGTTCCCGTTTCCATTAACAATAAACAGGCATTATATATTCTATCAAGAATGTTCTCCCCTGAGTTGTTAGTAACCAAAATTTTGGGCATGTAGAGTACCCTGCGAGCAAGAGGTTTCTTTATGGCATGGCTTTTAGCATTTGCGAACTCTTTCGCGTAAAAAACTGCGGGACTGACAAGCCACGCGAACGACTTTGCAAATGGTAAAGGCCATGCCAGAAAGAAGCACCTGCTCGCAGTGTAATGTAGAGTACCGTCGTTTACTTATTTGAAAAGCTTACTAAGTTTCTCGTTACGATCAAATAACACGCAAATGCAAAGTTTTCGGCTTTGATCATGAATACCTAGTGTCTTTGATGTCATATGTACACTTTCGTCCAGTAAGCGAATTTTATGTCTTACTATTTACTGCGAATTGAAATGTAAAAACACCAGCCGTTCTTTTCTGTATAAAGTTTTCCGCACCCTTCAAATCTATACGTCAACGTTGTTATTTATTTTTCATTGCTACTCTGAATTTAAACCTTTTCTGTCCTTTCCTGACAGAGTGAAAGTGGATGTAAAAAATCCGGTCAGGCGTATTAAAAAATAAAACAAAAGCGTAATCCATGCGTTAGTGAGAAAACATCTGACATTTTACGACGCCACCGCTAGCTGGTTTTTCGCGCAAAAACGGAGTCGGGTGTCGCGAAATGGCGACTTTTTTCTGACTATTCTTACTTATTCTTACTTAAATATTACTTATATCCAGCTGTGCGTTATCAATGCAAATAGGATAACGCGGATAATAATTAACCCTTCTTTTTCTATAGACTACATGAAAATAATGACTGATTAAACGTTTGTCCATGTCAGTTTCTCTTATCTATGTTATGTCTTGTATATATAGTAGTTGAAACTTTTTCCGGTTCAAAAATAGTTCAAAATTTTTAAACTGGTTTGCTCATCTTATTCCAGTTTATTATTTTTTTTAAATCCGTCAGATGTAAAATTTTAAAATCATAACTGAAAAAAGAAATGGCTTCTGATGGCTACTTTTAGAATAAAAACTAGAGTTTGTACAGTCTAAAGGTGATGTTACACGAGACGGTTCGCAACGACGATTTTTAGCGCAACACAGCGTTGCAATATTGTTTCGAATGGCTACAACATTGTTCCAACATTGCAACGCTGTGTTGCGCTAAAAATCGTCGTTGCGAATCGTCCCGTGTAACTTCACCTTTACACAAACCAGAAAATTCTATCTCAAAGAAGGTCAGACTGAAAGAAAATTATTAGGCGTTTTTTCAGAATTTTTTTTCTCTTTCTGAACTTCAGGATATGGGTCTTAGGAATTCAATTCCAAGCTGGAATAATCGCAATGAACATTGAAAAATCGCGAATTCACTTTTTCAGCGGACGTTTTCGTCGTCTCCGGCGCTGTACTCACTCCTCAGATCTTGAATTTATGAAGGGCTGGCGCGAAAAGTTTTTGCTCGCCACTTCATAACAGGATAATGTAGCTTCTGCTAATAAGAGTAACCTTAAAACCAAAGCCGTACGTCAAAACGTACTTTCCGCAAATATAAACAAAGACGCTATGTTTTCCATACAAATCATGTGTTTCGATAAAATTTGCCCTAGGCAAAGTGAGAGGCAACAACCTTTGTATAGTATAAGTCATCGTGTTTGACTAGGGGTTTCTCTTCTTCCTAGTTCAACATCGTCTTTACTGTTTTTCACGCAAGAAAAATGATTACTATCCGTCTTAATTTTTTTCTTTTACTCCAATCTCCCCTCTTCTATAACAATGGAAAGGAATGACGTATAGGTCGATAGGTTAAAAAAATTTTTGTTAATTAAAAAAAAATGGTAATGCTAGCGCTGGCCGTAGATGACGGCTAACAGAAACCAACAGAGCGCATGCGAAAGCGTGTTAGCGTCGATGTGACGTTTATAAACATGCCCAATTAGAACATTGTTTCCAAGTTACAGGTGCGCTCGTATCGTCACATAACCTTCATTATTATAGACAAACTCGATCATCTGGTGCTTTGGATATACCTTTATGTCGCCTGTCAACAGGGCAGCGCTCCTTTGCTTTCAGAGGAGCCAAACTCTGGAACTCCTTGAATGATAACATTAAGTCCTTAAAATGCCCCAGGAATTTTAGACGTCATCTTGCAAATGTTTTATTAAGTTGATATATTATATTATTGATATATATTTTGTAATTATAATGTTATTGTACTTACATTCTCAATTAATTTATATATTTGTATTTTTTTTTTTTTTTATTCTATTGAGCTGAAAAGCCCACTTAGGGAGCATCAATAAAGTGTATGTATGTATGTATGTATGTATTATTTTTTGCATTTAATTGGCCATTTAAGTATCCGAAACCATCACTGAAACTCATGACGAACTTTTAAATTACAAAATCACTAAGCACGGCACACACCAAGGTCTTTCGACAATCAGTAATTCCATGATCTCAACCGAAAGTTCACTCTTCTGTGACCGCTTCAGCAGCTATCGATACGTGAAGACTGCAGGAAATTATCCTTTCAAGACAGCGTTTGTGGTAAACGCCCTTTTGAATGTTCCATTCTGTTTCAACGCTATCCTTACCAAAGCTCTTGGTATCTTGTCAATATGGCCATCCCATACACTTCGCAAGGCACCAACAAACTTGTTGTTGATTGGGCTTGCATTATCGGATTTGGGAGTCGGATTAATCGTTCAGCCGTTCTTTATCGCATTTTTGCTCTCCTTCGCTGAAACTGGAGCAGGTACTTTCACATGTTTGACGTCTGTAGCTGTCAGCGTTTTCGGTTCTGTCTTAACATCCGTCTCATTTGGCACTGTTGTTAGCGTAAGTATAGAGCGGTATATCGCACTTCGTCTTCATCTACGCTACGAGGACGTAGTTAAAGTAAAAAGAGCGCGAAACTTTCTGATAACGCTTTGGCTTATTGGTGGAACATTGCCTTTCATTTGGGTGTGGCTCACTCCAAAATACAGATCCCATTTCTTTTCCACTCGAATACTTCTGTGTCTTGTAATTTCATCCGTGGCTTACATCAAAATTTATTGAATCATTCGTTATCACAGGAGACAAATCATAAGTACTGAAATGAACGCTAGAAACCGTGAGAAGATGACCCAGCGAAAACGAAACACTTTTAACATGCTCGTAGTACATTGTGTTCTTGTTTTGTGTTATCTTCCGTACTCGATCTGCTTGCTTGTTGTCAAATCTTACGACTACACGAATTGCAGCTGGATTGGCATAAACTTTGCTCTTACAGTTGTCAATATTAATTCTTCTGTTAATCCATTTATCTATTGCTATAGAATGCGACAAATTAGGCGAGCCATGATAATGACACTATACAAAATTCTGCTGCAGGCTTCAAAACGCTGAAAGGCTTCTGGCATTTTTTGTTTAGCGTGGGTTTCTAACCATAACTAAATGCACATTTATGCATTTATTTCTGCTCGAATTTACGACCTGCAGATAAGAATGGTAACAGGTAAATAGTAAATTATAGAAAAAGAGAAAACAGAAAAAAATTTAAGTGAAAAATTTATAACGCAGCCCTATTCGATGGTAGATTCTTGGGCTAAATTTATGAAAATTATGGTTATCCGTTACTGTCAATAGCTGTAGTATCTTGTTTATAAAACGGTTCGTAGGTTAAGAGAAATTACAGAGCCATTTGCAAGTTATTGGGGACACGTTGGAAATAATAAAAAAAAGGCCAAGAATGGGGATCATTGCAAAACGGACGATTTTATTTCACTTATGCATGCATGCAGCAATCCGAATGATGCAGCAGTTTGTAGAATTGACTGGCGTCGGATGTCAACATATTCTCGCGACTTTACATTTGTTAGTTTTAGCTTGCTTGTTGTTGTTGTGTTTTTTGGCATAGGAGCGTTTTAAACGGCTAAAGTCTTCCGAAAAGAAAAAAGGTCATGAATACAAAAACAAAACCCAAAACAGAATTGCAGCGGGTATGTTAAAATTGACTTAACTGGCTGATCGATTGTAGATTGGGTGATTAGTCTAGAGTTATGGAAATTTTGTCATTAGCCCTCGAAAAAAATGTTTGTTTATAAAACAGTTGACAGGTTTACATAGAGTCATGCGACATTTTAAGGAAAGGTGGAGTAAAAAGCGAGTCCGAGAATGTCACAGAAGAAGTAAGGCCTGTTTCAAACGTCGTGCTACTGCCGTGAAGCTCGACTGCAGCACGACACTAGCACGACTTGGTTTCTGACGTCGAATTTAATTCAATCGAATAGAACGGCTGTTGCCGAAAACAAATCACAAAAATAAAGAAACGGTTTAGCAAACTCTTATGTGTATTCTAATGTATTTATAATTTATGAATTGAGTTCGGCACGGCGGTAGCACGACGTTTGAAACCAAGTCAGGCTACTGCTGTGTAGCACGGCAAAGCCTACACGGCAGTAGCACGAATTGGTTTCAAACGTCGCGCTACTGCCGTGCTAAAGTCGAATTTAATTCGATCAACTGAGTTCGGCACGGCAGTAGCACGACGTTTGAAACAGGCCTGAGCGACTCAAAGTGACGTCGGAAATTCAGGTTAGGAGATATTACAAAACTGAATTTTAGTTTAATTATGCATGGATGTAGGCATGAGTGTGCAGGTTGTCCATAAATTTTGTTTATTTAGAAAGCATTTAAGCGTCTTACGAAATAGGAGCTTTAGTCACACGGGCACCAAGAAAATACAGCTATTTCGAGAAAGGTTGTCGGAAAAAGTGCACGCGCGACAATCCCGAAAGGTATTGTGGGTGGTTTTGAGTGCACTGTTCTTCAAAGAAATTTGAAAGAATGGTACGGGATGTTTGCGATGTTATGTTTGGGATTGCTAAAGGAAAGCAACAATAGCAGGTTCGACAGCTACAGTCGTTAGGAACAGTGTATTGATCATATCCATTCCGACAACCTTTCTCGAAATGACTGTATAAAGTCCACAGCGACAAACCAATGAGTGGTGCCGGATCTCATAGTTGTAGACCTGGATCAGTACATAAGAGCTAGTTTAATTTTTATTTTCTTATAGCCCCTGTAGAAGGTTTGTTTTTAAACCCAAATATTGGGCAAATTTGTTGAAATATATATTTTTTGTTTTATTCTGTTGTTTACTTCTTCATCGCCTTGCCGTAAGGATCAGTTTGCCGTTTCATATTTTTTAACACCAAGAAAAGCTGAACACTTGAGAATGGCATGAACTTTACTACTCTAACTCTCTGCTTTGACACTGTCAAGTCAGTCTTTAACTTACTTTACATCAAGCTGAATTCGTAGTGATGACTCTGTGGTTCTTGGACGAAACTTATTTGAAATTAACCAGCGGGTGTCAACCTTTTGTCAAAACACTTAATTGAGTCATTTTACCTTGGATTTTTGTTTTGGTAAAGCACGGAAAGAAGTCGACAGCTTACAGGGGCTCCCAACGAGAATATAGTTCAAAATCACTTAAACATAGCATTGTTAAACGTATTTTAGTATTTAAACGGTAGATATAGGCATATTTTTATCCCCTAAAAATTTTTTATCTGTTCGGATTTCCTAGCTGAAAGTCTCGAGATCCGAAAATCATAGGGATCAAAACTTATCTTTTCGAAAATTTCAGCCAGATAAAGGGCTCCCGAAAATTCTAGGTGAGCTTCTTAGGGTAAAAATCCGTTAAAAATGGGGAAGAAGCAAGAAATAGTAAGCAAGAAATTTTACAAAAACTGTTCCGAAAATTCTAGATCCCAAATCGTCTTCCGGACAGATATTTTCCGAAAATTGACGTTGGGTGCCCCTGAGCTTACGCCGTTCTCGCTTTTCCTGGTCTGTCGTTGCCTTTTTGGTTGTCGAGTTGATGACATCAAAGATGACATCTGCCGATAAACTAATTCCATGAAGCAAACTCTGTCCTTTTTTATTTGTTCTTGAAAGCAAGTCTGCACTGGAGAAGTAACCAGCTCTCGAAAGTAAGTTTGCACTGCCTCGTGTGTATCTGAAACTGAGATAATTCCCGAAAAAAATGAGTCTGTTATTTAGAGTAAGAGTGACTATGTAGTTGAAAGTAAGACTGCATTTGAAAATGATTCTGTGTAACAAAGAAGTGAATCAGATTTGCACTTTAAACTGAATCTTTTCTACAGGGTAACTGCCTGCCAGTAAGCTCTCCATTTGGGTGAGTCGCGAGTACTCACGCGAGAGCCGCACGCGAAAAGCGACCCGAATGCGAGACGCGGGCGAGCCCTCGATGCTGCGCCTCTTGCTCGCGCGTTATTCGCGGCTTGCTTCGCGCGGAGAGCGCGCTCGCCAGTTAAGAAAGTAAGTTTAAATAGACTTTTAACCTCGCTTGGTTTGTTACTGATTTCAGGCGATAAACCTACTGTAGAGAATGGTATAAAATAAATCATTTTGTAAAAGACGAAGAAAGTAACATTGTTCGGTACACAATTTGTGGTAGAATAGCTTCCTGACCGTTTGATTACTGGACAACTGAGTCGTGGTTCCATCCAGTTGTCGGAGAAATGATTTAAATCATAGTTATTAAAGTGGAAAGGTTATGAAACCCATTTGACAGCAGGGCCTTTCTTTCAATTGCTTAATTTTGGTGTACTAAAGAAAGATTCTACATGAATCGAGTAAGCATTATTGTTGAGTATACGCTGCAAGTTGCTAGGATACAGTTTCCAACAAGAGAGGATAAAGGGGACAGAGAAGGCATCCCCCATACACACCCTATTCCATAGGTAATTCGTCTCGAGTTATTTTTAGAATCGGGATAAAGTTACCTCGCGCGCTGCGTGGATGTTTCGTGGAGGTTTCGCATGACTAAACGCCGTGGAAAACATGTCGGGCGAAAGGCAATGAAAGCGTAAAGACATCGAGAGCATTTCTGAATATTGAAGCGAAATGAGTCGGCGTTCACCTGGGAAAAGGGAATCGCTGGACTCTTTGACAACCCGTGAAATCAGTTTAACTCGAAGTTATCGTAACCTTAGTTCTTTAATAAAATGAGAAATTTCGCCGGTCTATTGAAACCGGTCGTTTGTACAATAAAGCAAGTAGGACGCCAAGTGTTATTTTTGTTGAATAATAAAAGACTAATAAAAGCATAAATATCAAACCAGAAATTGCTCTCTTCAAACTGTAAATTGTAAATGATCCTGGGAGAATATTCAGGGTGTTAAAGATTTCCCTGCTGTACTGTTAGCTCCATACAAGAGAGGAAGGACGATTCTTTTTTAATTTCCGTTTCGCTGACACAGCTTTAGCAGAAATCTCTCTGTAGTCGTTTTCGTCGACAAAACGAATAGCAATATCGCTCTCCGCGTCTTCCACCATTTTGTTCTGCGTCAATTCGTGAAGGACGCGTGGCTCTGAGCGTGGGTCATCCACGCGGAACACATTCGCGCTATGTAATTGGCTGTTGTCTAATCCCCCTTGAGATATGTGGTGTTAAAAATAACTCGAGACGAATTACCTATGGAATAGGGTGTGTATGGGGGATGCCTTCTCTGTCCCCTTTATCCTCTCTTGGTTTCCAACCCAGGCTTATAGTTCCCAGTACCAGTGCGATTGGTACAGCGGGCTCAGTTATGACCATCGGTTTATCAATAAACGGATGCTCGCACTAGAAAATCAGTTTGACGAGAGAAAACAAGATCGACTAGTCCAAAAGTGGACTCGTAGTGGAGCTTGCTCTGTGAGTGATCCAGGCCTGTTGGCGAAGTTTAAAAACAAATAAATAAGACGTTCGGGCTGCGGCGTCTTAACAGGCTTGACACAATTTAGGCAGAGCCTTCTTTTTTTGACGAAGAATGTTTTACTCGCAGAATGGCGGCGACGGTGGCAGTAAAACAAGAACTGTGACACGAATATTAATTTAATACTGAAGCTTTATTGGCAAACTACCACAAATTAATACAGCTTGCTTCGTTACTTTTATTTCTTCTCAGTATTAACAGCGCATTGCAATAAGATAATTCTGTTCCTTTACTGTTCTATTCCATTTCTACTGTTCTATTATTCTATTTATACTACTACATGAGAAATTTCTGCAATTTGATTGGCTTAGAGCAGTGGTATTTCAGCTTCATTTGAAATACCTAATACTATAAACAAATAATATCATGATTTGTACGTGATATTTGGCAAGAATACCACCCGTGAGATTTCAAAATTGTCTCAACTTTCACTCGCCTATCGGCTCGTGAAATTAAGTATAACAATTTTGAAATATCACTCGTAGTATTTATGCCAAATATCACTACAACTCATGCTATTACCTATACTTATACTGTTCTATTTATTCATCTGACGTAAACATGCATGAGAGCAATTCATTAGATTTGATTACAAGGTCTTCTTTGATAGTAGTCGTAGAAATGGGACTTTAAGATCTGTTTTAGAAATTGAAGACCATGTTTCTTGTCGATGAGTAGCTTAAGCAATTTGATAAAATTAAAAATGAGTTTCATCCTCAATTTTGTTATAGTTGTAGTGACTACATACATTTTCGTCACGAGGTTTATTGTCGTATCTACTTGTTTCAACCCTTAAAGTTTGTGACTGCTAAATGTCACCATGTTTGAGGGTGTCCAATACTTGCCGCTTGTTCAAGTCGTGAATTTGTATCGTGATTCCGATAGATACAACTTGTACGAGTGGTACAAATCACGATCGCGAGTAAAGCCTTCAGTGCATTTTGCGATTTGTACATCGTGCCGGGTCAATAAAATAAATTTCAGTGAAATAATATGAGGTATTACTAAAACCCTCTGTCATTAACGACACTTAGAATTAAGATTTGCAGAGAGGGAGCCGTTTTCAAGTCGGTTACGACTCGTACAAGTCGTGCAAGTTCTTAAACTACATCTCATCTGGGACACAAACATGTGTATTGTAAGACAAAACCTGTCCTGTTATTTAAAAGTAAATATTCCTCGAACAACAACCAATAAAAGTTTCCTCCTAACAAGAAGTAAAAGTCACTGTAATATATAATCTCAAACGAACTTGAATTAAAAAATTGTTACAACTGACAACTCTGTGTGAGTTATTTCAAAGACAAAATCGTAAATGCTTATCCTATTGTATTCAGGTATCAGAGACTCAGTTTAAATCTACATGAACATCTTTACTGTAGTACAGAACAAATCGTCCTATCATTTAATTATCTAATTAACAAACACGCAGAGTTTATCCTGTATTTGTAAGGACAAACACGAGGGAGGTGGGGAAAAGGACTATCGTTTTGTTCATCAACTTCTACTGTCCTTTCGATGACCTTAACTTGTGAATATCCAACGTCACGTTGTCTCCAAGAAGCACAAATGGCGCCCACTGCGACACCTTGGAGAAACCGTTTTCTCTCACCCACTTCATCGCCTGTTGAAGGGATTCACTGGCGCTTTTCCCACGAACAAGGTTTTCGTAGAAACGACTCATGAACTGCTCTGTTGCTTCGTCTTCTATGGCCCACAGTGCCGCCAACATTGAGCGTGCACCGGATGCTAAAAACGCGCGAGCAATTCCAACAACTCCCTCGGCACTGATCTGTCCTTTTGCACTGTGACTGCAGCTAAGGACCACCAGTTTGGCTCGCAGCTGAACTTTTGAAATGTCCTGCATAGTCAATAAGTAGTCTTCTTCTTGAGGTTTCCTATCAGTGAGGGGTGGAGGGGCAAGAAGAATTTCACCTCTTTCAGCATTACCGTGACAAGCAAAATGTATCAGAGACACAGAATGAATGTTTTGAAGCACCGCCTGCTTTGTGGCTTGTTTTCCTAGAAGAGGTTGAGTACCGAACAGTTTTCCAATCATCTCTGCTTCTTTTAAAGCAATAGGCAGCCTCGATACCTGCTGAAGAATTCCCTTGTACAACACTTCACCAACATGAGGGTCCCCCACTATCAGCACACCAGTCTGACTGTGATAGTCTGGCGGACTGTCCTGAATAAGCTTTAGAGTCGTCAAAGAGGGAACGATGCGGATCCTGTAAGACTCTGATAAACACTTTCCACTTTCATCTTCTAGCGCTGCAAATGGAACTTTGTAAAAGAGGCGATCGGGAACAATGATGATTTCAGGCTCATCAAGATAGTCGGCTACAGGAGCAATGATCATTTTGTAGACATAAGCAGGAGTAAGCCAGGATCGATCAAAAACATCATTTACTTTCATTTGCCGGAAAATTAAAGGGTTGTCTGCTTTAACAACCCACAGATGTATCAATTGTTCGTAGTATGATATGTAAAGACAAGAACAGTTGCATTCTTTCTTGACAATACTTTGAACATCATCCCATGTTTCTGGACTGACTGGTATCCGGTTTTCTACAGAGTACCGAGCTGCCATTAAGTCTGTAAGGGCCCCGGCTCGCCCAAACTCTTCTGCGTAAAAAGCTTCATAAGGAAAGTCAGCATCACAAAGAAATTGACTGAACATTCGGTAGGCACTAACCATTCGCTCAAAATACGATATCTTGAATTTATCATGAACTTGGAGGCGTCGCATAACTTCTACGTTATTAAAACTATCAACGGCGTTTGATTTAGCTTCAGTTATGTTACCTTGAGAAAACATAAAAGCTGAAACAAGCAAGTGAAGAAGTGACTCGCGTTCGATGGCCCCATACTTTCTGTGCAATACACAGGCTTTCTCGAGCCATTCCTTAGACTTGACATATTCACCGAGAAACTCGAACATCATTCCTACCCACATAGAGCATCTGGCTTCTGTTTCCCTGTCGCCAATTTTCTCTGCGATTGCAAGTGCTTTTTCGAAATGTTCTTTAGCCTTGACATATTCATCGAGAGACCAAAAGGCTTGTGCTATGCCTTCATAGCAGTTGGCTTCTGTTTTCCTATCGCCAATTTTCTCTGCGATTGCAAGTCCTTTTTCGAAATGTTCTTTCGCCTTGAGATCTTCACCACGAGACTTGAAGGTACTTCCTATGCCTGCATAGCTATTGGCTTCTATTTTCCTGTCGCCAATTTTCTCTGCGATTGCAAGTGCTTTTTCGAAATGTTCTTGAGCGTTGACATATTCACCGAGACTATTAAAGAAATCTCCTTGGCATAAATAAACGTTGGCTTTTCTTTTCTTGTCGTCAATTTTCTCTGCGATTGCAAGTGCTTTTTCGAAATGTTCTTTAGCCTTGACATCTTCACCGAGAGACCGGAAGGTTCTTCCTAGCCTTACATAGCATGTGGCTTCTCTTTTCCTGTCGCCAATTTTCTCTGCGATTGCAAGTGCTTTCTCGGAATATTCTTTAGCCTTGAAATATTCACCGAGAGACTCAAAGATACTTCCAAGGCTTGCATAGCATGTGGCTTCTATTTTCCTGTCGCCAATTTTCTCTGCGATTGCAAGTGCTTTTTCGAAATGTTCTTTAGCCTTGACATATTCACCGACGGACTCAAAGATGCTTCCTAGGCTTGCATAGCATGTGGCTTCCTCTCTCCTGTCGCCAGTTTTCTCTGCAATTGCAAGTGCTCTTTCGGAATGTTCTTTAGCCTTGACATATTCACCGACAGACTCAAAGATACTTCCTAGGCTTGCATAGCATGTGGCTTCTATTTTCCTGTCGCCAATTTTCTCTGCGATTGCAAGTGATTTTTCGGAATGTTCTTTAGCCTTGACATATTCACCGAGAGACTCAAAGATACTTCCTAGGCTGGCATAGCATGTGGCTTCTATTTTCCCGTCGCCAATTTTCTCTGCGATTGCAAGTGATTTTTCGAAATGTTCTTTAGCCTTGACATATTCACCGAGAGACTCAAAGATACTTCCAAGGCTTGCATAGCATGTGGCTTCTATTTTCCTGTCGCCAATTTTCTCCGCGATTGCAAGTGCTTTTTCGAAATGTTCTTTAGCCTTGACATATTCACCGAGAGACTCAAAGATACTTCCTAGGCTTGCATAGCATGTGGCTTCTATTTTCCTGTCGCCAATTTCCTCTGCGATTGCAAGTGCTTTTTCGAAATGTTCTTTAGCCTTGACATATTCACCGACGGACTCAAAGATGCTTCCTAGGCTTGCATAGCATGTGGCTTCTATTTTCCTGTCGCCAATTTTCTCTGCGATTGCAAGTGCTTTTTCCGAATGTTCTTTGGCCTTGAAATATTGATCGAAAGACTCAAAGATGCGTCCTAGGTATCCATGGCATCTGGCTTCCTCTCTCCTGTCGCCAGTTTTCTCTGCAATTGCAAGTGCTCTTTCGGAATGTTCTTTAGCCTTGACATATTCACCGACAGACTCAAAGATACTTCCTAGGCTTGCATAGCATGTGGCTTCTATTTTCCTGTCGCCAATTTTTTCTGCGATTGCAAGTGATTTTTCGGAATGTTCTTTAGCTTTGACATATTCACCGAGAGACTCAAAGATACTTCCTAGGCTGGCATAGCATGTGGCTTCTATTTTCCCGTCGCCAATTTTCTCTGCGATTGCAAGTGATTTTTCGAAATGTTCTTTAGCCTTGACATATTCACCGAGAGACTCAAAGATACTTCCTAGGCTGGCATAGCATGTGTCTTCTATTTTCCTGTCGCCAATTTCCTCTGCGATTGCAAGTGCTTTTTCGAAATGTTCTTTAGCCTTGACATATTCACCGACGGACTCAAAGATGCTTCCTAGGCTTGCATAGCATGTGGCTTCTATTTTCCTGTCGCCAATTTTCTCTGCGATCGCAATTGCTTTTTCGGAATGTTCTTTAGCCTTGACATATTCACCGAGAGACTCAAAGATACTTCCTAGGCTTGCATAGCATGTGGCTTCTATTTTCCTGTCGCCAATTTTCTCTGCGATTGCAAGTGCTTTTTCGGAATGTTCTTTAGCCTTGACATATTCACCGTGAGACTCAAAGATACTTCCTAGGCTTGCATAGCATCTGGCTTCTATTTCTCTGTCGCCAATTTTCTCTGCGATTGCAAGTGCTTTTTCGGAATGTTCTTTAGCCTTGACATATTCACCGTGAGACTCAAAGATACTTCCTAGGCTTGCATAGCATCTGGCTTCTATTTCCCTGTCGCCAATTTTCTCTGCGATTGCAAGTGCTTTTTCGGAATGTTCTTTAGCCTTGACATATTCACCGAGAGACTCAAAGATACTTCCTAGGCTTGCATAGCATGTGACTTCTATTTTCCTGTCGCCAATTTTCTCTGCGATTGCAAGTGCTTTTTCCGAATGTTCTTTAGCCTTGTCATAGTCACCGAGACCGTGAAAGATACCTCCTAGGCTTGCATAGCATTTGCCTTCTGTTTTCATGTCGCCAATTTTCTCTGCCATTGCAAGCGCTTTTTCGCAATGTTCTAGGTGTCCAGAGCATTTGGCTTTTATTTTGTTGTCGCCAATTTTCTCTGCGATTGCAAGTGCTTGTAAGTCAAGCCCTTTTGCTTCATTGTATTTACGTTCACTTTTGTTTAATTCTGTAAGTATACAGGTTGTGATTAGTTTCACTTTTCTCTCAACGATTTGTCGAGAAGTTAAGATTGGTTTTATGCCGCATCCTATTGCGTGTCTGTGAATATTCTCAAACCTCTTGACACTCTTTTCGTCCATATTTCCCAGTGTCTTACGCTGGAGAAGAAACAGAACTTCTTTACACATCTTGATAGCGTTTGGAACCCTATTTGTGTTGCAAAGAGTTGTCAGCAGAACTTCGTCTAGGTTGTCCATATCCTCCTCTCTAAGAAAATATAACCGAAAAAAACAACATAACGAGAAGGAGATTTAGCCATAAAACCCACCAATCGTACTTGAGAATAATCAAACCCCTGCACATCGTACGTTGTTTGTAAGGGTAATAGTTCAAGATTATGTGATTTTGTACTCAAAAGAATTAAGAATTAAAAGAATCCTGTTAATTGTTTTGAGAATGTTAAAATGTTTGCTAGTGAGAACAGAACACTAAATGCTCTAATCTTAGAGTTCTGACCATAAGCCTCGGCCCCATCTTTTTGAATTTATACTTTATGCTGTATATGGCAGGCCATGAAGTTCCCATCATGTGAATCCCACACGCCATTTTTTATTCGTTATTCCACCCCAGCCTAGTCCCCAGGCATTCTTTCTTGCCTCGTTGTCCGACAAAAGTCTGATAAAGGCTCTGTGCCAGTCACCGTCTCTTTCAGTGACGTCACGTAGGGTCCATGTTTGACGGAACGGAGAAGGCCTGGGGACTTGGCTGATTTTGTTCCTCTCTTTTCCAAAGATGAAGGAATAAAAAGACTAACATGTTGGATGGCTGACTTTTGTGGGTCCGTCTTAAAAACTCCCACATGATGTTAGAACAAAATGATCAAAATCTATTCGCTTTTTAGTTAAAAACTAAACCACAAACCTACCATAGACTAAATCGCGGCCCAAACTAGTTTACATCTAAGGGGAGTCCTGCTCTGAGTAGCCTGCGTGGCAGGCGTTTGAAAGAGAAGGGAAAGGGAGTTTTAGGTGCGAGAGAAACGCGAGAGGCGCGCGAGGAGGGACACGTATTCTTATCGCCAGTTTCTCCGGTTTTCGCTACGGACGCCTGGGACCATGACCACACGCACACACACAAAGGAAAACGCTTGCATTTTTAGTAAGAGTCTCGCTGCTAAAGTAGGCGAGACTAATAACTATACCCTATCTTGGGGTTCACACATTATACTTTTCTAGTCAAAATAACTGTATGAGACACTCCTAGATACTTACATAATCGGCATGTTGTGTCCCTTTGAGTGAATGACGGTCTATTAAATTCAATCTACTCCCGCTGAAATTGAACGGAGAGAAAAAGGAATTACACTCATTTTTTTTTACGAATGCTGTTTTCTTGGCCCAGAATGAATATTCTTATTTTTCTGCCGATTTTTGCAGGAAATGTTCTTGTATTATTTTTAAATTATAGCCTATGACATTTCCGTTATAGGTATAAGAATATATTGGGGTATCAATTATAGTTAGTGCAGGTTTTGTCGTTTTGTTGGCTAGTTTTGCTGTTTAAAGAAAGGAGTAAGTTAAAAACATATTATTGTATTGTATTGATAGATTTTCAACACACAAAACTATATCCTTTTCATAATCTCAGCCTGTGGTTTATTCTTAACCCTCGGACGTACAAAGGGGGGGAGGGGTTGATGCCACCCCCTCGCCCTCTATAAGGTTTTACTGAGTTTTTTTCCTAGAGGATAAAACATCAATACCGGATGTTTTCAGTAGCTGTTCTTTCATCCCTTGCGCAGATTTTGAGACAAGTTTAGTGATGGTCAGTTGCTATGGTTACGAGAAATGACGTCATAAGTAGCAGGTGGTCAAGCCAATTTTGGGAGAAAACACATTTTTTTTCAACTTCTTTCAACAATAAAAGTAAATGTTCTGGCTAAAATCATGCAAAGTGCTTATTTATGTGTTATTTTTCATGTAAAGAACCAAAAATTACCATTTGTCGCGGTTTTAACCTGATTTCTAATTCTCGGTAAAATCCAAGATGGCGACCATTGTTGGTGATGTTACAGGCCTCTAGCAGCGCCACTACCCATAAAATATACCTCATTTGGTTAAGAACGTCAAAGGCTTTCCACTAAAGGTAAAATCGCTTCATAATACTGCAACATATCAAAAACTCCGGGGAGGGCTTCCATCCACAACACCGCCCACCCCCAACCACCCCCCCCCCCCCCCCCCACTCCCTTGTTCCACGGTGGGGGTATGAATTTGCATGTACGTCCTAGGGTTAAGATATTCTTAAAATTTCGCAAATTGCAGCCTCGATATTCTTATAAAATATTTCCTTACATAAAAAAGAGTATATTATGGCATAAGTATCTTGACATTTAAGTCTTCGGCTCCGTCCACACTTATCCAGAAATTTTATAATCCACAACTTTTTCCTTTCGGATCGTGCTCCGTCCACACGTATACGGTGGATCCTGCATAAGAATCCCCAACTTTTTGAATCCGCTCTACAGAGTGGAAATTTTTGAATACGCTTGAATCCGGAATAATTCGGACGTAACAAGATCGAGCCTAGTTCTTTACCGTAAATATTCAAGATGGCTGCCGAGCGCAATGTTTCGCTTCTTTAACTTCTTTCCTCTTATTTTAAGTCTTACAACGTGTGTACAGTTAAACCTGGCTATTATTACCGTACCGTTCTGAGGATTTTTTCCATGTTGGACGGATGAATTGGACGCCATAAACAAGTTAAAGAAGCGAACTAGTGCTTGATGGGACAATTTTGTCAGCGAAACATTTATTGAAGGAGATTGAAGATAAAATTTTCGCATGAGCCGAGGACAACTTTCCAAATTAGCTGACGAGCTGAGAGTGAATCCGGATACGTGTGGACGAGCAAATTCGATTTGAAAACTACGTGTGGAGGTGAAAATGTTTGAATCCGCAAGGAAAAAGTTCAAGTACAGATTCAAAAATATCCAGATACGTGTGAACGGGGCCTTAAAAAAGCCCCGCTCTCCCTACAAAGGATGGGAGCAAGAGAGGCCCTGGGAAAGATGTTAATTTACTATTGCTACGTCACAAGAGAGAATGGTCTCATTCTCTCTTGTACGTCATCATTGGTAGGTAGGTAGGTGGATAGGTAGGTAGGTACGTAGGTAGCAATTGTAAAAAATGTTTATTTTGAGAGGGTAGCACGTAAATACAAAGTAAAACAAAACCCACACCCACAATATAGCTATTTACAATAAAGCAATTCTAGCTATTAAAATATCTGATAATAAAACTTAAAAAATTTTAAGAATAGTCGATAAAAATGGAGATAACGATGATAGGAAGCTATCTATTTTCAAACTTTAAAAAACATTTTTCTGTGCATGCTGGTAATTATAATTGCATCAAAATCAGTCTTCTGGTTTTTTGGTCAGCGTCGCTGACAGAAAGCCCGAAGACTCTAGTCACCTTTTATAATTCTTGGAACTCTAAAAGAAATGATTTTATTGAAAGGGAAAACAAAGAAATCATAGTTTTTGGTCACATTTCGAGAACACAGGGACATTTTTTTCAAGTATAGCAATCTATTTCCATCCCGGCTGGCCTTCAAAAGTTTAAGACATACAATTATTGTTGAGGCAAAGTAGTAAAGTAATTTAAAACTGAACAAGAGATAATGAGCTAAGCTTAGCTCATTCTTTCTTGAGCTGAACCATTATATCAAGGCTTTCTTTTATTTCAAGGTACTTTTTGGGTTTTTCAGTAAGTAATACCAAAACATCATGACATAGCTTCTTTAAGTCCTTATTTCAATGCCATTTTTTATAGAGATGTTATGCTTGACGGAAAAGGTCATTATCTTCTTCATTTCACTTTCCTCGGTGGAGTTGTGAACTTTCTAATTTACAGACTTGACAGTTGTGCTCGTTCTTTTTAGCCGTGGAACGAGTGCAAAAGAATGTGTGCCGTCATGATTTACCAAAGTTTCAGTTGTTGGAAACACAATGTAACGAATGTTACAGTTGTTGGTGTACAATGGACTCTTGTAACCGCGTTTTAAAGATAGTTTTTGAATTTTCGGTCTCCCTCTACAGTCGTTTCAACTTTCTTCCTTTACTAAATGCTTCAATTGAAGGTAACGTAAAGAAAACTGCTTTGGAACAAATGTGCGAATGAAATGTGCTTTTGTGAAAAATTCCTCCGAGAACGCCCCTTGGTCAGAAAGGTCTGCAGCACTTCACGCAGGCGCAATCAAACCGGAACAAGGATTTTGTGGTTCCAGTTTTGGATTCCTCCAGAGCGTCCGTTGCAGGTTCCTCCGGACAAGGGTAACGAAGGCGCAAAACGAAATTGGCGTCAAAAGCAAATATCGGGTAAGATCGATCCGCTTGTCTTTTGAAAATTTTATTTCTGACTCCGATGATGCACCTTATTCCAAAATGGCGTCAAATTTTGTTATTCTTTAGTCTTTATAATAATTGACACTCCAATGCCCGACTTCAAGTTAAAAGTTTCTTTTGAATTTTGTTAGTGTAATCGACGTAACACGTAGGGGCCAAACCACCCCCCAAATGTTTCAACTAAATTACGGTTTTTGGTAAGATTTTTAATAACTTTGTTGATGTTGATCATCTGCTTTTCGAAACTTGGTAGGTTAATATAAGAAAACATGCCAATCATTTTGAAAGACTTATTTGTAGAACTTGTCACTATATGACGTCATAATTGACTGCGTCATATTTTTCTTTAAATTGCGTCGAGAGAAGTTGAGAACCGAAAACAGTATGTACATACGACAAATACTGGATGAGATATGACAGTTTGAAGTTGGAAAAACTTAGAGTGAATAAATGGGATCCCCCCTTCGGTAATAAACCTAAATTAGACTGCCTTTTTGTCTTAATAGTTATGCAATTGACATTGCACATTGACGTAATAAAGGTCACATGACCAATAATGACTTTGCCATATTATTGTCCTGGAGGCAAAAAAGGACTAATTAAAACCGTACGATTTTTAGGGACAGTAAGAAGTCTTTTTTACCAAAATACCAGCTCAGTTAGAAAAAGGACATTACTTTTACAAAGAAAGTATGGAAAACTATAGTTCCGGAGGCAAACACTGATCTGTTTTTAACTGGCCATAACTCGGTAACAAAAAATCGTAGCGATGACCGGTTTTCAGTGTTTTACTCCCCTTGATACCTACTTTCAGACAAGACACTTTTTAAATAATATTTTAAAATTTTTCTTTGGTGGTTTTTGAGACGTCATGCTTTGTGACGTCACTATGTGCCATTTTGAGAAATTCTTCAGCTTAAACTGAAGTGAACATCAATTTGAGCACCACAAGTTCAGTTGAATAATGTTGACAATAACCAAAATTAGGTCTTATGAAACATTTGGGGGGTGGTTTGGCCCCTACGTGAAAGAGTTCGAAACAAGAGGTGAGCCAAGCGTTTCAAACTCAATGCCTAAAACACGAAGTGCAGATGGCTTCAAAAAGTTCTTATGTTGCTCTATTGATATTTTAAATAATCCCTAGGGGGGCGAAATTCGGAGCTACCTTCTTACTTATCCGTGTTTAATGGCATTTAACATTAATTTTAGTTGCGCATCAAAAGTTTCTTCTCTGACTTTATCCTCGTCTTTATAATTTGATATTTACATAGGTGTTGACCCCAACCAAAGTGAACCACTTTAATAAAAGTTGGATTTGCGTGGAGCAAGTTTGATATAGATAAGTGTGTTTTCATGAAAAGCGTTAATTTACTAAAACGTTTATCACAAAAAATTGAAATTAAAGAAATAACACACGAGGACGCATCACTCAATTTCAAGAGCGCATAACCTCCGCGCATTTCATGCAAGGCTAGCCCCATATAGGTGGCAATTCGACGCAAAACGAGTCCCTCCAAGACGGGGGAGGGGGAGCATTAGGCTATTAACAAAATGGCTGTTTAGTGGCTACAAACTAAAGAAATCTCGCCGCGTCGGGTATTCACCGATCATGGCAACTTGGGTCGTGTCTAGTCTCTGTTCATGATTTCTCTCACTTTTATTAAAATCTGAGGCGCAGACAAGCCAAATGGTCAAGGATTAACAGCCGTAAATTATATGCAACCTGTTTGCTGACCTGTAGAATCAATTCTGTCACTCAATTTCCTTGTTCCATCGTCATGCATGGATGAAGTGACAAATGTTTCGCATTTTCTTGCAACAATCGAGATGGATTTTTTTTCTGTCTGGTCTTTCATTCACATTTGACTCTCTGCAAATTCTTACCCAACCCTCCCACAAAGAGGGGGTAAACTTTTGGGGAGAGGGGTGATGAAGAATAAAGAATGAAGCATTTACGGAACTAAAAGCCTTTACAAATGTTATGCCTCCATTAGATTTTGAGTAACGTCTGTTTCAAGATGACTTACCAGATGTGGTTACTATAGCAGCTGAGATTTTTGAAAACTTCTCGTCAGTGTGTGGCAGGGTGTCTTCCCTACGAGCAGAATTAACCGAAAAGGAGAATCTGCTAGCAGGGAACAGCGTATCACAAACTATCAGGCACGTCTAAGATCTGGATCTTGGTATTGCTCTGTGGATGAGTTAAAGAGCATTAGTATATGGCTAAAATAGTACGCATTTCGATTGGCTGCTCAGCGGGCAATATTTCCTCGTAATAACCGGGCATTATTAGCTACGTGCCCTTGGTATATATGCAATATGTGTTTAACTTGATTGTGGACATTCCTGTCATGGACAATTGACAGCTGTCAAAAAAGGGTATCCGCTGACCAGTGTCACATGACTGTATCGCGGTCTCAAGTGTACAATTCATTGAGGAGACGTGTTTTTTAAAGGTATCTGCTGACCACTTATTGGTTTGAACTAATCACAGACTCAATTACAAAAAAATATTTTAAAAAATATATAAAAAGGCGTGGCCGAGGTCTGAGATATCCCTGAAATCTTATCAAAGTCAGTGGCTTTATGGAAAAGGGTAAAACTGCTAGAATTAAAAGTTCTTGTTTTTAAATTTTCTGAAATCTTCCGGAACGCAAGTCGATTACATTTCACTTTTATTTGACCGTACGTTACGTCGACATATGAGATATTTAAAAAATATTTTAAAATATGTTAGAAAAATTTATAAACGTAACATAATCCATCATTTTCTAATCAATGAAAACCGTGACTACAACACCCATCTGGATGGGATCAAAGAAAAAATTACTGAACACATGAACTCAAGCAGGGCTGGCGGGAGTAGCGTGCGAGTGCTGTAGTTTTCTGGTGGGGGACCCGCGAGAAGATTGAGAGGGAATTTCCCCTGCGCGCAGCCTCGCCACTCGCTTCGCGTGGCAGCTCCACTGCTAAGAAGGTACCTCAATCGCGCCAGCTGCGAAGGCTACACGAACTCAGCCCATCCAATTTGTTGATATTTTGTTACGATATTATGTAACGGAACGAAACAAAATAACGCTTCTAGTAAAACAAAACTAACGACTGCATTAGTAGAATAATTGCCTGTACTTACCAAAACACCTTCTTTCCTGCAAGTGAAGCACGATTGAAACTTGTCCTTAATATACTGAGATACTGAAAGTCTTTCCACGTAATCATAGGGCTATTTTTTTACATTGAGAAGCCTATTTCGTATTTTTTCAGTTTCACTGACTTATTTTGATTGGCATAGAAAGGAAACCAGAAATAAAATGGTTAACTACACAAAACGATATACAGTGGGAAATCTATTATTTTTAAACAAGGGATAAAATTAAAATGTAACTTGTCTGTGACAGAAAAATAGCTGATTAGAAATAACGCGAGTTTATTACTAACTTAAGGTAATTATAGCACATAGCTGATCATTACTTGCAAACATCCTTTTGTAGGGCTTTTCGTGATGAGTTGTGGCACGTGTTGTTTTGTTGTTTCGCTTTGGCCTTTTTGTTTCATTGCTGTAACGTGGCCCAAAATGGCAAACAGGCCAAACAAACAACCGAAAGAAACTAGAGTTTATAGAAAAGTTGTTCGGTTTATTGTAGACTTGAAAATGAAAACCCTTTCTAGTATATACTGGCTTAGTGCAAGGGTCCATAAATATTTTTCTTCTTCTCTTTTTGTTTCGGATAGCTTTCACTATTAGAGCGGTCACTAGTTCAAAAATGGCAAACAGCTCTAAAGAAAGACCAGATGCACACTTTTTGCAATTCCATACCCCAACCGTGATAAATTAAAATTGTGCTGGAACCCCTTCCGCCCTTGGGTTTTTGCTGCGTTAGTATAGTATTCTGAAAAAATCAAGGGGAGGTTATTAACTAACGAAATCTAACTCAGACTGGATTTATGAGAGACTCAGCGGGCCTCCAAATCAGTTTATAGGGTGTTTATCTTAAGACTAAATAGTATTTTAGTCTTGGCTCTAAGCCTTGAGTTCTTAACTTTGTCAACAGAAAACAAGTACTGTTAATGAAATAACTCTCAAATCAAAGAAGATGTACAATTTTCTCTCAGCCAGAATTTTAGCCAGCGTAGCTGGCGGGATTGTTGTGCCTGGAGTGGCTCCACCCGCCAAAATACTACAGCACTCGCCTGCTGATCCCGCCAGCTAAGCAGGCTACCGGAATTAACAAATAAGTTTGAACTAACAACTTACCTTTGGGCTTTGCGGATATAGATTGTGCTTTCAAAAGTAGCATAATACGCTACTAGCAGTGCTCGTATATTATTTCTTAAATGATGTCAATAATTATGCTAGTTTTCGTAAATTATTCCTATTTTAGCAAAAAATGCAAAAATTTTTGCTTATACTTTTTACTTAAATAAAGTAGCTGTTAAGGTGTTTTGATATAGTTTTTCAGAGGACGTACCGATATTTTTCAATCGCTTTAAAAGTGATTTTATTCTCGGTCTGATCGCCGTAAAATTTTCACTAATGATTGACTATAGATTGAAATTTGTCAAAATGTAGGTTTTAGCAAAATCGACTACAACAACAACAATAAACAAAAAACTTTGAAATTGATAAACGCCTAATTTTGCGAAATCTAGACCAACTACTGAAAATCGAAAAGTTTGGTGGTTAGCAAATACCCACCGTAAGAAGTAAAAAATTCTGTGTGTTTGAATTCGACTAAAACGAAAATATAGTTCAAACCCTAAATTTTCAACAACCGTGATAGATTATTTAATGAAAACGTTCTAAATGACTCAAAGTATTCTTAAGTAGCGTCAGAATGCTGCTTGATATCATATTTCGATGCTATGAAATTTTGGTGTATTTTCGTTCTTGCTATCTTAAAAACTAACCCGTTTTCTTACCGCCTGTCTAAGTGCAAATTCATTCCAAATTTTGACTTTTAGCGCATTTTTGTTTATCTCTGAATCGACTCGAACGAATTTTTTTAAAATCTCCTGACATAAAGTTCATAATCTTCATTAAGATTGATTCACTGCAACACCTTGTAATTTTAAGAGAAACCTATCCCACGAACCGGTCAAAAATCTCCGCTACAACATTCACTGTTTTGACAATTGATAAGAAATAGAACACAAACAGCCGAGCTAGTTATGCACATGCGTTGAGTCCTGTGGAACGAGTTCTGGGTCACTTTCTGTGGTCCCACGAATGTGACAATAACCCGACCAACTTAAATTTGCCTGTAAAACACTGTTTGCCGGCCAAAAGAGTTTCCTGCGTGATCAATAGATGACAATTTTGTGCTGCAAAACTAGCCAAAAGTGTAAATTATGCTAACAGTGCTTTTTTTCGGAAAAAATATGAAAATTATGCTCGTAATGGCAAATTATGCCAAACGTTATGCTAGCACGATCTATCAAAGCCTACTTACCTTTTGCCTTTCCTTTCTAGAAAGCATTTTAAGTGATTTTGAGAGGAGTCTTGGTTTTCTACCTTTGGGGTTGGGGCGGGGGGGGGGGGTTGTAGAAAACGAAAACCCTGCTCAAATTCATTGATAATTGAAGATCTTGTTGTTTCTTACACATCTCAGGTCGAGATAGCCGTTTCGAGCTATTTATAAGTGATTTTGAGGGAGGGGGGTCTTCGTTTTTGGTTCTTTCCCTTTCGTTTTCTACCCACATGTCCGCTTTTCATTCTTATCCACCGCTGCCATTGGAGCGATATAACTTGTTTTAGCATCGATTATAGAGTAATCAGTTTTCTCGCTAAAACGAAGTAATAATATTTTCTACGCTGTCCCAAATTATTCCGCCAGATCTAGAGCAGGAGCTTGGTTTGTAACGACAACAGAATGCAAGTGAGCTCAAGTACTATCGTCCTTGAGAGGCGTAACATGAGCAGGAGTGAGCGAAAAAAACACAAACGAGACGCTGTGTAAGCGTATACTTGGGCGCACAAAATTAACGTGGCTATCCACGTTGATAGACACATGAATGGTGTATGGTTTATATAGTGAGGAGTAGCACCTTTGTAAGCCTGTCAGACCGCACATCTTTGATATGGATGTGGAGAGGAACACTGGTCTTCCACAGATACGCTGCTCTCACCTATGGCTCCAAAAATCGGTAGTGTACACCGATGGCCTCACCACGGTACCTCGCTTCGGCTAGCGAGCCAAACTAAGTAGAGGGTATCAGTAATCACGAATGAAATTACTGTACAGAAGTCGTCACCCCTCCAAGTTCAAGACTGGAATGGCAAAAGAGGCAGATGAACCAGTACTAAGGTCAATAGCTCGAAAGGCATGACAGCAAGATGCGTGGCACATCTAGAGCACTGTCTTATCGATGGAGACCAGTAGCCAGCCACCATGGAAGGGATAAGGACCCCTCCATGTATATACCCATAGTTTAATCATGGATCTTTAGAAAAAGGAGACAAAGGAATAAAGATGGAGACGTTGGATCCCCCCCAACGGATCCAGACAATAAAAACAGGGGGGGAAGAGCCACCGTGGTGATAAGTGGAAGGACTAAGGGACCGGTCATTATTTATCGCCGGGGGGAGGAACGGAGGATTTTGAGCTAAAAAAGGTGAAATTTAGCCGATCCATCCTTTGAACGTTACTTCCCTAAAGTGATTCCCCCTAATAACTTTTGATGACTTTCGCGATCCCCTTCCCCCATGTCTTTATTTTCCAAGCAAATTTGAGTGGTCCCCCCTCTGAATCCTTCCAAAGTTTTCAGCGATCCCGCCTTTTGAGTTCTCAGTTACGACTGATCCCCATTTTGTTCTCCTAAAAATCAAGAGATCTCTCCTAAAATCCTCCGCCCTCGCCCCAGGCAATAAATAAAGACCGGTCCCTGATGACGATGCTATCTTAAACCAAACCAGGAGGATCACATCTGATAAAGCGACACTTAAGACCCGGGGCACGAACCAACTCATTGCAACTTGGAATGTGACATACTGAAAGTCTTCATTTCTACGTTATCATAGTATAGGGCTATTTCTTTACATTGAGAAGCCTATTTCATATTTTTTCAGTTTCAATGACTCATTTTGATTCGCATAGATAGGAAACCAGAAATGAAATGGAAAACTACACAAAACGATAAACATTTTTAAACAAGGGATAAAATTAAAATGCAACTTGTCTGTGATAGAAAAATAGCTGATTGGAAATATCACGAGTTTATTACTAACTTAAGGTAATTATAGCATATAGCTGATCATTACTTGCAAACACCCTTTTGTAGGGCTTTTCGTGATGAGTTGTGGCACGTGTTGTTTTGTTGTTTCGCTTTGGTCTTTTTGTTTCATTGCTGTGACGTGGCCCAAAATGGCAAACAGGCCAAACAAACAACCGAAAGAAACTAGAGTTTATAGAAAATTCGTTCGGTTTATTGAAGACTTGAAAATGAAAACCCTTTGCAGTATATTCTGGCTTAGTGCAAGGGTCCATAAATATTTTTCTTCTTCTCTTTTTGTTTCGCATAGCTTTCACTTTCAGAGCCGTCACCAGTTCAAAAATGGTAAACAACTGTAAAGAAAGACCAGATTCACACGTTTTACGTACACCATACCCCAATTGTGATAAATTAAAATGGTGTTGGAACCCCTTCCGCCCTTGGTTTTTTTGGCTGCATGTTAGTATAGTATTCTGCAAAACTTATGGGGAGGTTATTAACTAACGAAGTCTTACTTAGACTGGATTTATAAGAGACTCAGCGGGCCTCCAAATCAGTTAATAGGGTGTTTTATTTTAAGACTAAATAGTATTTTAGTCTTGGCTCTCAGTCTTCTTAACTTTGTCAACAGAAAACAAGTACTGTTAATGAAATAACTCTCAAATCAAAGAAGATGTACAATTTCCTCTCATCCAGAATTATAGCCTGCGTAGCTGGCGGGATTGTTGTGCGCGGGGTGGCTCCGCCAGCCAAAATAGTACAGCACTCACTCGCTGATCCTGCCAGCTAAGCAGGCTAACGGAATAGACCTTTTTACCGATACGGCGGTCATTTATGGGATTCCCAGGTGGCACTCGCTCAGTATTTGCGCGCGCTTTTCGGGCAAAAAGAGAACCTCAGTGTATATTTCTCGGGAAAAAGGCGATCATTATTACATCCAAACACGGCACAACAAATTTTTTTTCCCATTACAATCTTTTCCTAGGAAAACTTCTCTCTTCTCTGAGGGAGTAATAACGACTCGAAGTAATCGGATGAAATTCAGGCTACCGTAAACGAATTTTTAACATTTTATACAAACCTTTCAAAGCAACTAATGAGAAGATTCATGATTTGAATTTACGCAGTCAGTACGCAGGGGTACCCAACGACAGTTTTCTGTAAAATATCTGTTTCGAGAGGCAAAAATTGCCTAGAATTTTCTATACCTTGAGGAAGGCTAAGAATTTTTAGATGACCGTTCCATCCATGTACAATTTTCGAAGCTTATCTAATAAATTCCCTACGATTTTTTGAAGTTTAATTTTTCGCATTTCACTCTCCAGATTAAGCTATTTTTCCAAGAAAAAGGAAACTCAAAATTTTCGGATTCGAAAATGCGATGGAAAGAGGAATCAGAAAACTTCTCACTTTCTTAAAACTTTTTATACTACTACATGAGAAATTACTGCAATTTGATTGGCTTAGAACAGTGGTATTTCAGCTTAATTTGAAATACCTACATGTGAAAATTACAGACCATTTGTGGGTAGCAGTATAAACAAATAATAGCATGATTTGTACGTGATATTTGGTATAAATACCACTCGTGATAGTTCAAAATTGTCTCAAATTTCACTCGCCTAACGGCTCGTGAAATTACGTATAACAATTTTGAAATATCACTCGTGGTATTTATACCAAATATCACTACAAATCATGCTATTACCTATACAAATTGTATCTCTAATTTTCGGGAAAATAACATTACTGAAGCCCTGGTAATTTCCAAAAGACTCAAGTTCCCCTAGGATGACCGAACAGATATAAATTTAATTGTGCCCCTTAGAATATATTTCTAAAGATCTAAAAGTACTCTCGATAGGTTTTAAAAAAGTGGTTTCAATGCATTCAGGAGGAAACCGTTGTTGGGTGCCCCTGTTTACAGACAATGATATCAATTAAACTATTTAAAGTAGTGGCAAATGTTGGAAATCGGCCTCTTTGTAGCGGCGTTATAGCGGTTCCAAGTGGGCCAAAATCCCATACATTCACCGTAATTTTAGCCGGTTTACCCCCCAGTCAAGATGGCGTCAAAAACCGTGAAAAGGTCTATTGTCAGACGCGCTACTGTTCCAAACCACTTTCACCCGAGCTGTTTGCGACGAACCTGTCAAAAAATGTAAATAATTCTTCTTTAATGTGTTTATAATGTGTTTTTATTTATTTATTATTTTTATCAGCTATGTTTGTGTTTTATTCTTTTAACTCTTCTTGATGTGTAATAGCGTTGAAGAGTATTAAACAGTCCGGAATATCCCTAAATTTAAGAACAGGGCCAACTGGTCACGCGACACTTTTCAACCAATGAGAAGGCGCGCTTGTGTTTATCAACAAACAAATCAAAACGTCACCCCAGTGATAAAAAATTTTCAAAACAACGGACGGAGTCGGACAGAATTAAAGATGAGCTTACAGTACTCGTCTAGGTTTCACATTTAATATTTCAAAGAAAACATTTCCGTCATGTAAGAGAATAAGAGCATTAATCCGCCATTGCAAGGAATCATTGGGGTGTTCGAACTGATTCAGGACCGATCGCAGAGGTCGTGGCTTCACTGGCATGGCTTGCAAGATTTTTGATAGAAGCAAACTGGTCCCGAGTAAAAATAGCCTACTAGAGAGTGTGAAAATTTGTTGAGATCGTACAAAACAGGATTGGTACTGCCTATTAACTTCTACAGGACAAGAATCAAAGGACCAGTCATCATAACAAGAATAGAAAGTAGTTCAAATTTATTAATTTTTCTTGCTTGTTTTTTTTTGTTGTTTCGTGTTGACTTCACGCATCTTTGCTTGCTGTAGTACCTGCAATGTTTTAATTTCATCCCAGATAAGCAGTGCATGTTCAATGAGTAGCGAAATACATCATTTACAATTGAGATTTGCCTTGTTTCTTTGTTTGTTTTTTAACGGTGGATGAACATTTGGAAAATCCAACAACATTAAATCTTTCCAGATTAGTGAATTTCAGAAACAAAGCGATTAGTATCTACAGGGTATCTACCTTGGGCTTATGATCTTCAATTTCATCCCCGCAAATTCGGCGAGATGTTGGACGTGAATATCCATAAGACTAATAAAGTTGTTTTGGCCTTGAAAAGAAAAAAGGTAAACGCTCGTGCTAATGCGAAAAAAAGTGATAACACGGCTGTGTGAGAAACCCGGGAGTGGAAAACTTACGTGTTTTGGACCTGGGAATTCAAAAATTGTCTGCCAAGATTCTAGGTTGTCTACCATCCCCACATTCAACATGATAAAAGTTAATCGATATGACAATCGAGGGAAAATATCTAGAACTTCGCAAAAAATCTGTGAATCGAAAAAATAATAGATACACTTGTTCACCTACCTTGAAAACAGACCAAAATCTCACCTATATGATCGCGTTGTTTAAAAGATAAAAGAAGAAATAAGCCACCAAATGTGCTGAATATTTCACCAGACACTTCCACTTAAAAAAATTGAGTATGCCTCATGAAAAGTCTTAAAAATATGCCTGAGAGCCTCGAAACGATGACTGATTCTGTCCGACTCCGTCCGTTGTTTTGAAAATTTTTGATCACAGGGGCGATGTTTTGATTTGTTTGTTGATAAACAAAAGCGCAACTTCTCATTGGTTGAAAAGTGTCGCGTGACCAGTTGGCCCTGTCCTTAAATTTAGGTATATTCCGGACTGTTAAAGTAGACGTAGATATAGATGTAGGGGTGCAGCCATGTGATAAGGAAACACACAACGACGACACGACCATAGTCCGCTACACAGCCGTTTTTAGTGTCGTCACGCAACGCTCCTCCCCACTAACGGCTGCTGAAAATAGAACCACATTCCTTTCCTTTTAGTGGGGAGGAACGCTGCGTGACGACACTAAAAACGGCTGTGTAGCAGACTAACGCGACCGCAGCTGATGTTGATTTTTGGCAAGAAAGCCTGGCAAAAGTGTTGACCAATCATAGCGCGCCATTTACAGAAGCGCGATTTCAAAACAAAAACAAAGTACCGCGTTGCATCAAGGTTGGCAATGGCCCTTTAAAATATGTTTTTAAAAGACTCGCCGCATCAAGTCTTTCTTTCCTTTTTAGTACAATGACCGCTTGAATCGTTCTCAATAGTCTAAAGTTATTTACAAAGCCAGTTGTTGGGATTTTAAGCATTTTTTCATTGGTAAAACAAACCGAAGGTTTCATGGCAGAAAACTGAGCATTTCAAGGCCCTCGACTCGCTAAAAACGATCACACATCAGCCATTGCTGACCATGTCAACACCACTGGACACAACAACACGTGGAATCATTTTGACATCTTAGCATCGGGAAAAACTGATTGTCACTGTAAAATCAAACAAACATTGCTTATACAAGAACTGAAGCCACGCTTTGTTTTCGGAAACTGAAAAGATCAGAAAATTATGCTGGTAATGACAAATTATGCCAAAAATTATGCTAGCACAATCTGTCAAAGCCTACTTACCGTCTGCCTTTTCTTTCTAGGAAGCATTTTAAGTGATTTTGAGAGGAGTCTTGGTTTTTTTACATTGGGGAGGGGGGAAGGGGTGTAGAAACCGAAAACCCTAGTCAAATTCATTGATAATTGAAGATCTTGTTGTTGCTTACATATCTCAGGTTGAGATAGCCGTTTCGAGCTATTTATAAGTGATTTTGAGGGAGGGGGCTTTTCGTTTTTGGATCTTTGGCTTTCGTTTTCTACCCACACGTCCAAAGCTGTTGAAATCCTTAACTGTTTTGCCTGACCGCCTCGTGTTGCAGAACTTTTCATTCTTATCTACCGCCGCCACTGGAGCGATATAACTTGTTTTAGAATCGATTATAGAGTAATCAGTAACTAAGTAATAATATTTTCTACGCTGCCTCAAATTATTCTGTGAGATTAGTTTATAATGACAATAGAATGCAAGTGAGCTCTAGCCTGAGATCATGCCCTCTCCCTATTATCCCTTTATGTCTCCTTCTAGAGCCAAAGACACAAAGAAGCAAAAAAAAAAAAAAGTACAATAAAATAACGCCTGATCTCAGGTTAAGTAAGCTCAAGTACTATCGATCTCGAGAGGTGTCACGTGAGCAGGATTGAGCAAACAAACCACAAACAAGACGCTGTGTGAACGTATACTTGGGCGCACAAAATTAACGCGTCTATCTTCGTCGATATAGATTCATTTCTCTTTGCCTTACCTTGAGGTCACGGGAGACTCCTTGGACTCATTGTTATGCATTAATTTAAAGCGTATGCAGGAAGTACAACGACTGATATCGACAGGTTTACGAGATATTCATAACTGGATAAAAGATGAGCACATAATTGCCCCCGCAGGGATTTCGCCCACAACGCGAAATCCCGAGGAGGCAGTCTAGTAACTCGCGCGTATATTAAGGAAAGTACTTACAGTTGAAATATACAGTCGTACAGTCAATATAGAAAAAATCTCGATTTGCTTGAACAGGGGCCGCGTGGAATTGGTAGGTAATGATGACGTTTCTATTGTTTGCGCCCGCAAGTACGAAATGGTTAGGATGACGTAAAACACAAAAAATTCCCGAAGGAACAGCTTACTAAAGGTAGATTTTGTGACATTAATTGTGGAGTCACACTTCGATAATCTTTAGCGTTGCTTGTTATCAGTGACATTCTGTGGAGCAGTTGTTATGAAAGTTTTGGACCAAAAGACACTCGTTAAGCGCAGATGAAGTTATAAGGTGCGTAGAACAGTGTATATTTTAACACTAAGTAAGTTTGCCAGACACGAGTTCACAAATCTTTGATTGGAAGCCTTCTGCTGAACCTTGCCAGACACTCTTTCTCTCTCTTTGACCTGAATAAGACTCGGCCCAAAACAAGCAAGACGAGTGAATGATTCAACGGCTAGCTTATAGCAGAACGATAGACGATTACAGAAATTCGCCGACCATCAAATTTTGTACTGACTTAGTCCCTGCTCACAGATGTTCTTCCGCTATAAAGTTTAAAATAAGACTAGAATGGGCGAGCGTGAATTGATCAAACGTCCTTTTAATTTCTAAGGCTTACTTTCCGGCAAATGAAATGAACTAAATGTAAAAAGTGAGATAGAAATAGCGAAAAATTAAACTTCTAATTAAATCTTTTCTTATGGTTTAGAATAAACTATTCTTGAAACTGAGAATGATTATGTTTTGATCAAAGCTGTGTAAATCGAACCGAAACTGTGCATGGAACCTAATACCTTGGGTTTATTTCCTGTATTTATCTCACCTATTGTATGGAATATGTGTGAACATCTTCATTATGAATCGGTATATTTCAAAGAGCTACACAAGGAGCAAGAATACTATATACAGAGCGGGGACAGCTGTAGTGTCAACTATTACTAGTTTAAAGTGTTCAGTTGCACGTGTGGCACGAAGACTGCGAACAAAATGGTTATTCAAAAGTAACAAAGGGGCTTTGAATGGAAGTAAATTTGTTTAAGTGATTTTTAAATAAATAAAAATACGGAACTCTTAAGAAACTTCAACCCAATTTAATACCAAAACTCGTTGTACGTTTTCTTTTTCCCAAAAAAGCGTGGAATGTAATTAACCATAATTACATATCTTGCTTGGAATTTGGGTTTTAGTCGGGAAACCTTCAGGAGTCTCAAAATTAAATTTTTCCAACAATTTTATGCTCAAGAATTCAGCGCAGGTGCAAAACTTCACGAGCTGGCACTGCAGAGGGATATGCTTGGAAGACTGTAGTGTGTCGTATATAAAGCTGAATTCTTAGAGCGCTTCTAAAAAAAGATATAGGACGTTAATGAAAGATTTTGCTCATTTAAACAATTATATCTTGCTGGCAAACTTTAAATTGTAAAATCTGCTCTATACATAACACACTAGAGGTAGTTTGGACCGAAAGAAATCTCTAATAGGATGTATGTTGGGGCTGTGGAGAAGAGAGAGACTGAAAGAGAATCCGTTCAACAATGTAGTTTCCACACAATAATTGATAAAATAAAAATACACCAGCCATTTCCCCCTAAACATTGTAAGCCAATAAAAGAATGTTACTCTTGGCCAACTGAGACTTAAAGGGGGAGGGGGGACTCTCCCTTTTTTCCACCTTCTTACCCTCCTCCCACCACCCTTTAATGCCTGAATCAGAGCAATTATAGCCAAAAAGTGCCAAGAATGCAGAACAGTACGGAGTTGAAGATGTTAACAGGAACCGTTCAAGAAAGCAAAACAGCGGCTGAGCACATTGCATTACGCTTTTTCCTTTCTTTGTTGTCACTGCACAACTTCAATGACAAAACTCCTAATTTGATGTTTTATGGAGGATGTAGGAAATGATTTTTTTTCTCTTTATGAACTTGGATACAGTCTGTAAGAATTCAACTCGAAGAGCATTCCCATACATTTGAGTGAGCTGGAATATTAGCAATGAAGTTTGAAGTAATGCAGAATCAGAAATCACAGCGTTAATGAATCCCTGCTAGTGACTAAAACTGACACAACATTGAAAACTGTTCGAATAAATTTCCAGCAACAAAAACAAGTCTTTATCAAACGCAAGATTTAGTTCATGATTATCAAAATTAAACTCCCTTTCATAAATTTAGTCTCTTCATGGCCTGAACATTAACTCCTTATCAAGTGTTACGCCACAGCTCAGTGTTTAAGACAACTGTAAATTAAACAAGTTTCTTAGCCCACATGGAGCACTATGGGGAATAATAACCTGCGTAGCCGGCAGTTTTGTAGGGGGAGGGACAAAGGAGAGGTGCGCTAATGAGTGGTGACGCTGCGAGGAGAATATTTGCATACTGGCCAGACAAAACCACCAGCTATGCAGGCTAGGGGAATAAAAGAAGTCTTGTTTGTCTGTCTACATCACGGGGCAACCAATATGCGGAGTGCTCTGATAATAGGCCATTTGCATGATGAAGTCATTTCACTACTATGACCAGAATCCTTCAAGGGTTTACTTTCTTGTGCAAATTTAGGTTTTTGTCATTGAAACCTCACTGGGATTACCAAATTTGAATATGAAAGGAAAAACGAAAAGAATTCTGGTCATAGTAGTAAAATGACTCCATCGTGCAAATGGCCTATTAATACACAGAGCAGTGACCATGTTGAAATAAAATGATGAAGCTAACATTCTTTTGTTAGCTGTCACTGACTACTATGTCTTTTAATATAATAATTATATAATAATAATATAATTACTATATAATATGCTCTGGTATGGTGAGGGAACTCTTTGAAAGTAATATTCAATAGAAAGTCCATTAAAAGTTGTTGAATTAAGAAGGAATCATTTATATAAAGTCTTGAATGACTCTTCCTAAACCAACCTAAATGATGCAGAATTTACACGTTACAGTCATGAGTTACAAGCAACTTGCTAGTTTACACTGTTCACAACTGCAATTAACAAGATAGTGCACATTTGTTAGTTAAGTGGTAAAGCCCTCTGCTCTTGAAAACCATTAAATTACTGCTTTACGGGATACCAATTAACTCTGTGATTGGTGGTGCATAATTGTTGTAAAATTTCCACAGCTGGCTGAGATAACGTGCTTCATGATAGGGAAGGCCATTGCTCTTAAGGTAGCTGTATACCACAGGTTTGATCTTTAGGCAAATGTTATCAGACAGTTGTGGAAATAAATGATGCTCCACATGAGAGCAGATTACTGATTGACCAAAGGAGAAATCAAGTAGGAGATTACGGGGAAGACTAAGCGCTGATGATGCCATCTAGTACAGTCTCTTGGGACGCTTTTTGACATCGCACATAGGTAAACCAATGTGTTCAAAAATGTTGACGTGGATGTGCGCACAGTTATGTTGCAAAAGATAGCACCTACAACTGACAGACCAGTTACATAGTGGAACAAGCAGAAGTGCATTATATACCGTACCATAGTAACAAACAGAAACCTGGCTTTGGCCTCCAACGTCCTGCAAGCAATTTTAGGCCAACTACAGGGTAAAGAAGTTGCAAGAAGAGAGGTTCAATAAACAGGTATGTATCGCGGCACAAGAAAGCCGCCCATGAACTGGAATCACCCAAACCTATCACATTGGTGTAAGGATGATGAAACTGTATGTGAGCTTCATAAGAGCCTTCCACAGTAAAACCTCCCCAGATCTCGATAAAGAATATGGACAGAAGGCCATTCCAGAAATGTGATGAGCCAGCGAGTGCATTGTGAACAGCTGAATGTGCCAACTTCACAGTAAAAGGCGTCGGGCAGGGGAGTTGGGAGCAGAGCGAGACTCTAGCGCAGTCGTTTCTTTTTTGTCGGTGGGACCTAGCTTGTAGGCTACGCGTTTCTAGCGAAGACCGTGGAAACTGGGGATAAGAATCGTGTCGACTTTCACTGTATGCAAATGAGTCTCGTGATGAGCACGCGGTATGTTTTCGGCGATGACTGAAATGACGCATTTAAGTTGGGCAATGATGTAATTCTCCTCGAATGGAGGCCCTTGCGTTTTCGTGTAATTATGCACGACATGCAGGCACTTTAAAAAGGAAATATCCCCAAGCAGGATGAGAAAATATTATAGCGAGGAAATCCTGTTTTGTGGTGTTTTAAATCGTTACGTTTCTCAGAATATTGTCGCAATTACAGGAAATCTTCGGTTAAATAGATTCACTTTGTTTTATGTATTTAATAAATAGATTTTCGCAGTTGTTAAGATGTGAAGTCGTGCTGCATTTTATAAGGGACGGACCATTAGAAAAGTTATGGGGGGGGGAATTTTCGAGCCGCAGGAATTTTTTTTCGTTATCAAATTCCTTGTATGAATTTTTTTCAGGCCATAACATGAATATTTTTTAGGATTAATTGGCGTGCATGAATTTTTTTCATTTAATTTTCCCTTGCGCGAATATTTTTTTGGTACTTCGCCCGTCGTCCCCCCGCATAAGTTTTCTAATGGTCCGTCCCTAAATACTTGAGATATCAAGTATCCCCTGTCACGTAATTTTTTAGTGCGTACGTGCGTAAAATTTGCGTTCGCAATTAAAACAGAGGCAATGTATGAAAGGCCGCACGTACAATTATGTAAGCGTAAAAGTAGAAACTCGCTCAATTTGACATTTAATCTCAACACTTTATATCTTACCACTACTTTATTTACATGATTAAAATTTACGTGCGTTAACGTGCGGAGCTAAAAACGCGTCAGTGGAAATCCGCCCTAACGTTACGTATGTGTCACGGATTTGTTTATACGGGTAGCTCTGAACTTGACTATCCACGCACTCTACGTGCAGCACTTCATGTCCATAGGATAGAAATCCCATATCGAGCTTTTCCGGAACGAGTTGGTCCAAGAATTCTATCGCTTGAAAGTGTTGATTATTTTGGAACAACTGATCACTGTAGTGGTCGAAAAAAAAAAAAAAAGAATAATCTTAATAAGCAAAACTTCACGATTTACTGGAAAATCAGGATCGAGGATCGAGAAATCATGGATCGAGGATCGGTTAAAAAGAACTTGAAAATAAACTTAATAAATAGGTCATGGATCAGTGGTGATGTGGGCCGCAGACCGTAAATAAATTTCGCAGAACAGAACCCCGTTTTCACTGTATTGAACCCTAAATTCAAGTAAACTAATCCGGGTCTGTCTGAGCAGTGATTGTTTTGACGAGAAGGTGAAATTTTCCTGGAAAATGAAACGCTTTATCCCAGTGATACTGTAATAGAAGAAAAAACTTTAACAGTTTTTAATTTTTAATTGTACACTTGCTTTCAGCACTCCGTTTTTTTCTTGTAATTGTTGTATGCACGACCCCACCAGCAATGCTGATCTTTTTATCGTGCTAAAATAAAGTTCTTATCGATCTATCCATCCATCCATCCATCCATCCATCCCTTCCTCCCTCCCTCCCTCCCTCCCTCCTTTCATCCATCCATCCATCGATCTATCTATCTATCTATCTATCTATCTATCTGTCTATCTATCTGTCTATCTATCTATCTATCTATCTATCTATCTATCTATCTATCTATCTATCTATCTATCTATCTATCTATCTATCTATCTATCTATCTATCTAAAATGCATGCTGTGTACAACTGTAAACATTGTACTCTGAGACTGTACGGAGATATTAAAAGTAGATACTGAACATATACTGTACCGAGCCGTATCTTGGTCCGGTACAAAGAAGCTATGTATATTTATACTGACAGAGTCATGGGCCCCTGATACCGATAAAAATCATCGTTCAATTTTTTGAGTGTAAAATCCTTGAAAGAGTACTCCTCAATGGAGCAATATCAATATGCAGAAGGTTTTCAAAGGTTTCACACCGGTTTGAGGCTAAGATGTACGGCCTGTCTCTCCTTGCAATTTTTACTTTTTGAGTCTTTACATTATGACATACAACACTCGTTTTGTATTCCAAACGAAAAAGTAGTATAACAGCACCGGGGCCTTTGAGAACAAAACTCATCTCCAAGCAAGCGAGACTCTACGCTACTAAGAGCGTACTTGTTCTGTTTAATATACCGAATATAGTTTACTTGTCGCGTTTAAACCTGTAGCTGTAGTAATAGTAAACTGACCACCTCCCCCCTCCCCCCTAGGTCAATACTATCTCTAACTTCTCACTCAGGGCAAAATTGTGACTTAGGGGAGGGGTAGGTGATCACAGGACTTTCTACCGAACTTGCGGATTACTCACTATTTAATCACAAAATGGCTGATACACCATCGAACGCGACGTTTTCAGCTCAAAAACTAAAGCATTGCTCACATTAGAAATAAGTTGCTATCCTGTATGACCGGCCATGGTAGGAAAAAAAATTCAAGAGTTTTGTGTCAGTGCTTCGTAGCCAAGATACACCCAAATAAAGAACAATTTCAGTCTTATTTGGCCCTGTAGTACCTGCCACCATAGTATTTATTATGAAATGACGGACTTGTTACTGTTTATAGGCTGAACGTTTGGCGGGTGGAAGTGATGAAAGAAACATGAGGGACCTTACGATCCAACAACAGCGACGTCCATGAAGACGTCGCTGAAAAATAAACTCCGTATCCTTTCAGTTTTTTTCATGATTTATTCAAGGGGCCCAGTTATTTAAAAGAAGGGAATTTGGGTTGGAGCTGAAGAGAAGGGACCGCGCCAGAGTTCTGACAGAGATGGTAGAATTTATCGCCTTGCCGTTTCCCCCGTGGGGGGGATTTTTTTTTGTTTTCGCATGAAAGAAAAAACGTGACTCACCCCTTTAAGCCTATTAGTTAATTCTTGACCCACCCCGATAGAACTTTATATATAAGGTGACCCACCCCCAACCCCCTTCAATCTATTCCTCTATAAGGAGTTTCTGTCCACTGAACGAAATCAGCATATCTTGTGGACCAGTGTCCTACTCTGCTGCCACGTCTTTGTTGATGTGCCTTATTGTATTGTTACAGTATGACTGTCATCATCTGATTCACTTTCGCTTTCACTTTCGTCACACAAAACAAGGTCATTGTCACTGTCATCACTGTCCTCACCAACACTGACGCTTGAAGGAAATGTAGATTCCTTTGAAGTTTCATAATAGTGTTCTGTGATTCACTTGATTTTGTCGATTTTCTTTCCGTTCTTGCTAAGTTTATTATGCTCAATGTATTTGTCCAACTCAGGGACTTTCAGAGTGTCAAGCTTCCCCTTCTCTCCAAGTGTTTTCCAGTCACGGCAGTGTACATCTTTTAAGGCTCGAACTTGCTTTCCTTTTCTTCGCTCTTGCTTACGGATCTCATTGACACTTTGCAGTTGCGACAAGTGCTCAATGTGATTCTAATTCTAAGTTGAATAATGAATTCAATAATCCATTATTGAAACCAATAATGATTTCTAGCTGTTCACGCTTCAGGTAGTAAAAGTTCCCAGACGGTTATATTAAGAAAAGGAAGCATGCAAGCCTTCTCAATAGGGCTTATGTTTATTTATTGATATTTAGTGCCCACATATTTGATTCTCCACACTTAGATTGGATTGCTACATGTGACATCCAGTTGTGTTATATTTTATGTCCAGCATTGCATTAGAATTTATTTAGATCTTCCACATGAATTGTAGTGACCGTGATTCTTTACAAAACACACAATGACCCACCCCCAGTCATCGTGAAATTCTCTTTTGGCCCACCCCTTTTCTGTTGAAAAAAATAGGCCTGGCCCACCCCATGATTCCCCCCCCCCCCACATAAATAATGACCGGTCTCTAGGAACATGTCTAAGAAAAACGCATCGTCATCTATCTTTATTTAGTTCAATGAAGTTATGGATTCTAAGATATTTAAGTGAAGAATGTTTTTCAAAGAGGTCAAGTTTTGTGCCCAATCTTTCTACCTTTAATAAACGTTTTGCGTGGGTTTGTTGGCTATTTAAGGTGCTAGAAATGTTTTATAGCTAATTAATTATAAATTGTCACTTGAGTGCAGATATTTAACTATGACAGTGACTTCCTTTTCGGTGCTAATAGTTCATTTTCACCCTTATTAATAACAACAACAACAACAACATAAGCTTTATTTGCATGACTATAATTATGTAGTTTTTTTAATTTTTTTAATTTTCAATTATAAGGTACTTACTTACAATACTTACTTACAAACAATGTATGATACTTACGCTACTAACAGAACTATACTCTACTTACAAAAAAAAAACTTATTTACAATGTGAGATACTTGCACTACTAACAATACTATTCTCTACTTACAATACAAAACTTGCAGTACTTACTTACAATGAGATGCTTACACTACTAAAAGTGCTATACTCCACGCTTTACATATATAAAACAGCTACACTACTTACATTACGGATTACATACGCTACAAAAACAGAAAAAAAGAAACGGGGGGGCGGGTAAGTATGGCAAATTTTAGTTAACTGTGGTTCTAACTCAAAGGAGAAAAAAGAGATTAAAGATATTTTCTCTGCTGATTCACGGAAATTAGCTTTATATACTTTGAAAGTTGAAGCGAGGAAAATAGGAAGGGAATGTCTAGTAGGAAGGAAAGTGTAAAAAGAGCGAGAGACCCCAAACTGGTAAAAGGTTACTAAAGAGGGAAAGGTTCAATTTCTTTATTATATTGTTTTAAAAAAGGCTTAAAATTTTCAATAGTTGGAATATTTCCTTTACTTCTGCAAAGCCAAATGTAGAATCTCGCAAGTAACAGAACGAAGTTAATTGCGGCTTTGTTTTTAGAAGTATCAGGCATCAGACCCAAGACGACAAGACTGTTAAGGAGATAGTCGTTGGGTAAAAGTTTACGATCCTTTAGAAAGGCAAAAAGGTGTTTCCAAAGAGCGTCAGTCTTTTTACTGTTTAGTCTGAGACCTGAAACTTTCTCGAAGCTTTCTAAGATCCTTAGGGCTTCAGAGAGGGACTTTTCTGAACCGTCAAGAATTAAAGTTGTGTCGTCAGCATATTGACTTAATTTAATCTCAGTATCCTTAACTAATAAACCTTTTATGTCTGCATTTTTTCGGATTGCTTTGGCCAGAATTTCGGCTGAAAGAATAAAAAGGTAAGGAGAGAGAGGACAGCCTTGGCGGACACCCATAATTATGTAGTTACAGTATTGCAAAAGCTTTAACATAGAAAAAAACAAAAACAAAGAAACAAACAAACAAATCATAACAATGATAATGCAATGCAATGATTACTATAGTCAATCAAGTGTCAAACAACGTACACAAACAGCATGACACATGGAAACCAAAAGCCGCACCACGGGGCAGTGGTCAAATATTGCTCTTTCGAGTTGTTTTACATAGTGAAGGAGGATCTACTGCTCGTTGGGACTTCGGTATGGAGAATATTTCACTTGCTCATTCTGTGGATAAATTCTGTAATCGCTTTAAGGGTTACCATTACATGTCAAGAGCAGGAAACGATCCTTTTAAAACAGGATTCATCATAGACGCCATTCTTAACGTTCCGTTTTGCATTATAACAACACTGGCCAATGCTCTTGTTATAATTTCAATATGGCGGTCGTATCAGCTTCGTACACCCGCGAACATGCTGTTGATTGGATTAGCATTGTCAGATTTAGGCGTTGGTTTGGTCGTACAGCCTTTCTTCATTGCTTATTTGTTCTCATTTGCCTTCCACGGTGCCGATAAACTTACTTGTATTTGTGCGGTTGGGTTGAATTTAACTGCTTCTTGTTTTACGTGTGTATCCTTTGGTACGGTAACTGCAATAAGCGTTGAACGCTACCTTTCACTCCACCTTCATCTGCGCTACGAGGAGATTTTCACAGTGAAGCGTGTTCGACGTTTTCTCGTCTTTTTGTGGCTTCTAGGTGGCCTGTTCTCTATAATCTTGGTTTTCTTTGTTCCTGAATATAAATCGCATTATTTCGTGGTCGGAATTGCACTTTGTTTGCTGATTTCCACAGTGGCTTACGTAAAGATACACCGCATCCTTCGTTCTCATCTCGAACAAATAGAAGCAAACGACGTAAGGCAAAGGGAGGTCTCTAACAACTTTGGTCACCGCAAAAAATCAGCGTATAACATGTTTTTGGTTTATTATGTGCTTATTTGCTGTTACGCTCCATACGTGGCCTGCCTCGCCTTGGGAGAAATCGCTGGATACACAAAACAGAATTGGACTGCAATTAACTTTGCACTGACAATTGTAAACATAAACTCTACTCTAAATCCAATTATTTATTGTTACCGTATGAGAGATATTCGCAGGGCAATGTTTCATACATTGTATACAACTTTACGATGTAACAAGTAAAGCGGATGGCAAAAGTATCTTTGTTCCTGTTATCATTAACAATAAACAGGCATTGTATATGGTATCAAGAATGTTCTCCCCTGAGTTGTTAGTAACCAAAATTTTGGGCATGTAGAGTACCCTGCGAGCAAGAGGTTTCTTTATGGCATGGCTTTTGGCATTTGCGAAGTCGTTCGTGTAAACAACTGCGGGACTGACAAGTCACGCGAACGACTTTGCAAATGGTAAAGGCCATGCCCAGAAAGAACAGCGCCGTAGCTAGTATGAGGCCAACCGAGGCACTCGCCTCGGTAAAATTTTGACGAATTTCGCCGATCATTTTTATTTTACATAAGCGATCATCGAATATTTTTAACGCATCATGATATTACAAAGAATTCAGCAATTCAGTCAATATACTATGAAAAAATTACCATATCATCGATCTCAAGGGGCTACGTACGTTAACTCAAATTTTTTTTGAACAAATACTGATCAAAACCATTGGCGAGGTTAACGGTCACCCAGATTATGTAGCTTGTTTCTGATTATTGCTTTTTAAATTCCACTTAAATTAACTCGAAAAAAAGTTACCGAAAGGCCCAGAAAACGCTGCAAATCGCATTTCCGAGAGACTAAAGTTCAAAATTTCTCGGGGGGGGGGGGCATGCCTCCGAACCCCCCTAGCAACTCCCGCCTGCCTCGGTTGGCCGTTTGGTCTGGCTACGGCACTGAAGAAGCACCTGCTCGCAGTGTAATGTAGAGTACCGTCGTTTACTTATTTGAAAAGCTTACTAAGTTTCTCGTTACGATCAAATAACACGCAAATGCAAAGTTTTCGGCTTTGATCATGAATACCTAGTGTCTTTGATGTCATATTTACACTTTCGTACAGTAAGCGAATTTTATGTCTTACTATTAACGGCGAATTGAAATGTAAAAACACCAGCCGTTCTTTTCTGTATAAAGTTTTCCGCACCATTCAAATCTATACGTCAACGTTGTTATTTATTTTTCATTGCTACTCTGAATTCAAACCTTTCCTGTCCTTTCCTGACAGAGTGAACGTGGATGTAAAAAATCCGGTCAGGCGTATTAACAAATAAAACAGAGGGGTAACCAACGCGTTAGTGAGAAAAAAACTGACATTTTACGACGCCACCACTAGCTGGTTTTTCGCGCAAAAACAGCGTCGGGTGTCGTCGCGAATTGTGTTGTCTATGTCCATCCACGTCTCAGTTCTTTTTTTCAGCTCTTTCCGTTTGTTGTTGTGTTTCAGTTGCTACGGCGAAAGATTCAAGTAGAGAAGGCGGCAGGAGTGACCACAGAAGGTAAATATACTCTAATTTAACTTGTTTGATTTAATTCCGAAAGTGCCCCTCTTTCCTCCTCCATTGCTTCCAGTCAGTGGTTGTTTGAAAACAAACTGTGAATGCCACGTCGGAGTGGAATAAAACAAAAATATTGGGTTTAATCAATTGATAGGATTTAATCAAGCGTCAATTTACCACCCTTTTATTCAAAAGACACAGAAGGTGTTGTCTCGAGTGCTATTCCTTCATCAGAAAGATTCAAGGGAAAATACAAGCAAGAAAAAAATTCGGGTGAATGAAAGCTGTACTTTCAATTGGTACTATTTACTTGGTATGTAGTTCTGATACCCTGGCCCAAACCGCGCATGAAAAGCCTCTGGCACCCAGTGGGTGCCAGAGGCTTTTCATGCGCGGTTTTCGGTTTCGTGTAGGTCTTATGAAGTGACCTCTCGTGTCTTCGGCCTGCAGCCGACGAAGCTTCTCATCGCAAGCGAGAAAAAAACCTCTGGTACCCAGGTTATATTTCTGATGACTCTGTGGATGAAACCCTGTGGTGGGACCATTTCTGCAACAATGACTCGACAGCACTTTTACATGATTCTATTTGTTTCAAAGTTTTTAAAATTAACCTTATTTTATTTGCAATATTAAGTTGGGGAAATGTTGACTAACTTTGCATGATTGTAACCCGTGACTTAGATAAAAATGTATACCTCTATCTTTCCTGTTAACACAACTACCTTATAAAGCAGTTACTGTATCACATTTTAAGGGTTGGTAGACAAGAAAAGAGAGACTTGGTTGTCCCCTTACAAAGTTCGGGAGCAGAATGCAGTGAGGTAGACGATAACGATGATTTTGACTGGGACGCTGTTAGTGATTCACCAATCAAGTGCTTCCAGTTTACAGAAAATTGTACCAGTGGCGTAGACTTCCAGAATCAGTTTGAACACCTCAAAAGGGAGAAGAGCGGCAGGAGGCGGGGAAATCAAGAGCGATATAGAGGGTCGGATACCCGTAGGGGTTATGGACAGTACGATAACCGTGGGGAGTACGGAAGTTCCGGTGGAGGTTCTAATAAAAGGGACATTATAGAGGATCGTATAATAAAGTTTACGGACGTGGCCGTAGAAAAAATATAGTGGGAAGTCAAGGGGATACCGCGGCGGTAAAAAATAACATAGTGATTTGTTCCTTGTTTATATAATCATTCTCCGGTTTGTCAGATTCTCCGTAAAGGTGATATCTCCGTTGTTTGGAGACATAATTGTGAACTGGTTTCCGTTCAGTAAGGTTCAAAATGTTCCTGTTTTACCCAAGCCACTTAGTAAGTGTTTCCTGAGCGGAAAATACCATAATATGCTTCAAACTGTTGTTTGCGTAGGACCTCATGCAAGCCTTACTTTTGCAGTATTTTTTGTTTGTCTGTTTGTTTGTTTTTTGCACAAACTGCACGTACAGTGTATGTAAATTTCCAAGGGGTTGATGCATTGCAGGAGCGAATCGTGCAGAGAACAAAACACATTGCAAAAGTGGGGTTTACATGAAGCGCCTCCCAAACGGGAATGTAAAGAATGTAATGGTATTTTCCGCTTTGGTCCACTGCACAAAAGGACTGTCATGTTTTAGGGAACAAATTGTAACCCAGTTTCCTGAACAACCTTCGTTCCCATAGTGCAGTTTTCAACAACATCAACTCAGTCTCGCGCAATTTCGTGCTAACGTCATAATGGCCAGTAGACCTCTTTAGCATGTTTGTTTTCTTTTTCCAATCATAGTTATGAACGTTGAATGGTTATGAAACCCGTTAGACTCCTTTGTTATATGTTTTTGTTAGCTTTTTTGGACCTGACCGTACACAACGTTCAATAGCATTCTAATCATTTTGAACTTACTGACCAAGAGAAACATCGCATTCATTTATTCAGTCACAATCTGTGAACAAAAAACAAAGGATTGTGTGCGGTCAGAGAGCTTCCCTGAACATAAACTACAACACCGTTGTTTTCAACTTTGATGTTTGCCGGCTTTCCTAACCAGTCACCTCTACTAATTATGTTCCAGTGTAGGTCGTGTAATAATACTCCAGGGAACTGTTTCTTTTAAATTTTTGCTGAAAAACAATGAAAAATTCCATCGGGCAAATGCGACAGCTATACGCGCATGTTGCAAATGAATCCACCCTTTGTCAACCCTTTGTCTTATTCAGGTGCTGTATGACCAGCCATGATAGAAAAAAATTCAAGAGTTTTGTGTCAGTGCTTTTAGCCAAGATACACCCAAATAAAGGACAATTTCATTCTTATTTGACCCTGTAGTGCCTGCCATCATAGTGTTTGTTATGAAATGACGGACTCGTTACTGTTTGTAGGCTGAACGTTTGGCGGGTGGAAGAGATGAAAGAAACATGAGGGACCTAACGATCCAACAACGGCGACGTCCATGAAGACGTCGCTGAAAAATAGACTTCGTATCCTTTCAGTTTTTTTCATGATTTATCCAAGGGGCCCAGTTACTTAAAAGAAGGGAATTTTGGTTGGAGCTGAAGAGAAGGGACTGCGCCCGAGTTCTGACAGAGATGGTAGAATTTATCGCCTTGCCGTTTCCGTTCCCAAGCAAACTTGAAATTTGGTCAATTCACGTCCTTGTTAAGCAGGGACGGCAAGGAAATGTACAAAAAAGCGCGATGCACGTGCAGAATATTTGTTTTGTTCTTTAAACCTATTGCTTTTTTGACTTTCACGTTGCCATCGTAGTTTCGTAAGGTCCCTATTGATCTTACACCTGTGAGATCCTGTAGTAGTAGAAGTCGTCATTGTCATATAGCAGGCATTGAGAGGAAAGTCTCCTCATTAGGGAGCTTTAGCAACTACGGCGAGAACGAGTAAAAAGGAATAGGTTTATTAAGCAAAACAACAACTTTGCACGTGGATCACGCTTTTTTGTACATTTCTTTGTCGTCACTTCAAGACGCCACGACATGAAAATACCTAATTTCTCGTTTTCCATTTTACAAAATTTCCAAAAAAAAGGACAACCTCGCAAGGTATACCCAAATTTTCGAAAAAAGTTTCCCGGAGGTTTTCTTTCTATTCATTTTTTTTTTTGCTCCCGGGATTTCTATGATTTTCCGTTGAATGGTTCGTATTTCGGAAATTAAACAGTTTTCTGGAATTTGTGGAAACTTTTCCGGGAAATTTCTGTACCAATTGCCGCTACTTCTAAATTTTCGAGAGTTTTGGTTAACTAATGATGGAAAGCGTCCAAGGTCTCGAATCCGTAAAAAGATGTGTCTTCACGGATATGCACGGGAAGGCTGTTCCAAAATGTAGGGACAGCAGCGGAAAACGATCAAGCGCCTAAGGTTTCAAGTATGCGCTCCTTAGGACGTTCTAAGACAATGCTGTTATTCGATTTTAATGAATATACAGAACAGGAACCATGCTAATTAAATCACTAAAATGTAGCTACAGGTGACATGCCACGTATGGTCTAAAAAGTAATAATTAAAAAGGGCCGACCTGTACCTATTCCAAACAAGGTTTGTGATTGGCTGGGAAAACAATAGGGATGGCGACATAACAATGCCCCTATCCCTGAAAACATTAGGTGGTGCAGGTTATAGGAACCAATGAAATAAGAGGTTTGGATGGGTGCAGGTCAATCGATTACAAAGCTTGGTTCGTATTTGTTTACAAGTACGATTATGATTATGATTAAGAAGACGGAAATAAAGATGAGTCTGCTACACAGGGGAGGAGCGTTGCGTGACGACACTAAAAACGGCTGTGTAGCAGACTACCTAAAGGGTGAATTTTGAGTGGCTGGTGATGGTCAAGTTATTAAACTTCAAAATTTGTGTTTTAAATTTCCATTAAAAATAATATCATGCAAGGACAGGGAGATTAAAAAAAAATCCTGCAGGGCTGGAGCAATAAAAAAAAATATCTAACAGTCTAAAAATCCTGCAACCCCCTTATCAAAAATCAAATGGTCCACCCCTTACAAGAAAAACACCTGAGATAAGAGCCTTGGTTAAATTACAGTTAAGTAACCACAACTGTCTCATGATCGAGATTGGGAGATACAAAACCAAATATAAAGAATCAATAGAGTTTGTCAGGATTGTGGATGTAATCAAATCGAAGACGAAATTCATTTTCTGTTTCAATTTTAATACTGCTGCAAATGATAAAACAAAATTGAGATAATTTTCCTAGTAAGGCCCAAATACTAAGTAACTACCTGTCAACGTATATGGATCATGAATTATTATGAAATCTGCTTCGTATCTTATAAACAAAGAATTAATTAAATTAATATCATCTTGTTTTAAATTCCTATCGATGTAGTTTAAATTCACTCTGGAAGCGAGGATGTTACATTAATGAAAACAAATTTTTGCTACGACTCGTTAAAGCTTAGTGGTCCCTGGTTATGTTTCCAGAGTCTCGACGTTCGATATTTTCAAAGAAAAATTTGTCTAACCTTTCCTCCAAAAAAAAGACGTTGAATTCTGCTTCATAGAAAAAAAAAAAGGGCAAAAATGCAAATTAAAACACGCAGCTGACAAAAGTCGCATTGATTATGACATGAGTTTGCCATTTTGCGTGAAAAAATAAATCAAACAATACATTTTACACGTTTAGCCTCGCGGGAACTTTGGTATCAGACGACAGTAAATAACACGAGAGTTGCTGTAGCCAAGTATTTTTCAAGGGGTTTAATTTTGTGAAACTAGGAGCATGTCTAAGAAAAACGCATCGTCATCTATCTTTATTTAGTTCAATGAAGTGATGGATTCTAAGATATTTAAGTGAAGAATGTTTTTCAAAGAGGTCAAGTTTTGTGCCCAATCTTTCTACCTTTACTAAACGTTTTGCGTGGGTTTGTTGGCTATATAAGGTGCAAGAAATGTTTTATAGGTAATTAAATTGTCACTTAAGTCTAGATGATCAAGAAAATGCTTAGACTATGACAATGACTTCCATTTTGGTGCTAATATTTCATTTTCACCCTTGTTAATAACATTTCCTTTGTCAAACAACGTACGCAAACAGCATGACATGGAAACCAAAAGCCGCACCCCGGGGCAGTGGTCAAATATTGCTCTTTCGAGTTGTTTTACATAGTGAAGGAGGATCTACTGCTCGTAAGGACTTCGATATGGAGAATATTTCACTTGCTCATTCTGTGGATAAATTCTGTAACCGCTTTAAGGGTTACCATTACATGTCAAGAGCAGGAAACGATCCTTTTAAAACAGGATTCATCATAGACGCCATTCTTAACGTTCCGTTTTGCATTATCACAACACTGGCCAATGTTCTTGTTATAATTTCAATATGGCGGTCGTATCAGCTTCGTACACCCGCGAACATGCTGTTGATTGGATTAGCATTGTCAGATTTAGGCGTTGGTTTGGTCGTACAGCCTTTCTTCATTGCTTATTTGTTATCATTTGCTTTCCACGGTGCTGATAAATTTACTTGTATTTGTGCGGTTGGGTTGAATTTAACTGCTTCTTGTCTTACGTGTGTATCCTTTGGCACGGTAACAGCAATAAGCGTTGAACGCTACCTTTCACTCCACCTTCATCTGCGCTACGATGAGATTTTCACAGTGAAGCGTGTTCGACGTTTTCTCGTCGTTTTGTGGCTTCTAGGTGGCCTGTCCCCTATAATCTTGGTTTTCTTTGTTCCTGAATATAAATCGCATTATTTCGTGGTCGGAATTGCACTTTGTTTGCTGATTTCCACAGTGGCTTACGTAAAGATACACCGCATTGTTCGTTCTCATCTCAAACAAATAGAAGCAAACGACGTAAGGCAAAGGGAGGTCTCTAACCACTTTGGTCACCGCAAAAAATCCGCGTATAACATGTTTTTGGTTTACTGTGTGCTTATTTTCTGTTACGCGCCATACTTGGTCTGCCTCGCCTTGGGAAAAATCGCTGGATACACAAAAGAGAATTGGACTGCAATTCACTTTGCACTGACAATTGTAAACATAAACTCTACTCTAAATCCAATTATTTATTGTTACCGTATGAGAGACATTCGCAGGGCAATGTTTCATACATTGTATACAACTTTACGATGTAACAAGTAAAGCGGATGGCAAAAGTATCTTTGTTCCTGTTTCCATTAACAATAAACAGGCATCATATATTGTATCAAGAATGTTCTCCCCTGAGTTGTTAGTAACCAAAATTTTGGGCATGTAGAGTACCCTGCGAGCAAGAGGTTTCTTTCTGGCATGGCTTTTATCATTTGCGAACTCTTTCGCGTAAAAAACTGCGGGACTGACAAGCCACGCGAACGACTTTGCAAATGGTAAAGGCCATGCCAGAAAGAAGCACCTGCTCGCAGTGTAATGTAGAGTACCGTCGTTTACTTATTTGAAAAGCTTACTAAGTTTCTCGTTACGATCAAATAACACGCAAATGCAAAGTTTTCGGCTTTGATCATGAATACCTAGTGTCTTTGATGTCATATCTACACTTTCGTACAGTAAGCGAATTTTATGCCTTACTATTTACGGCGAATTGAAATGTAAAAACACCAGCCGTTCTTTTCTGCATTTTCTGCACACCTAAAGATGTTATTGGCTTTCATTCCTTGGAACTGTGCTTTTTTCGATGATGACATTGAATACAACTGGTCTTGCTGGAAAGATCTTTTATTTACGGCTCTGGATGAATGCATACCCGTGCGCCGGGGCAAGAAAAAATGTAATGCACCTTGGATAACAAAGGATCTTATTAGGTTGTGCAGAAAAAAGAAATTGTTGTATAACAAAGCGCGAAAAAGCCCTTTGGGAGAAGTACAGAAAACTGAACAATGTCGTGAAAAGAGAATGTAACTTAGCTCGATGGACGTATATCAACAATATGGCCTCTGATATTGCAGTTTCTGGTAATTCCAAGCCTTTCTGGAATTATATTAAAAGCAAACGTAACGGTACGAACACTCTGGTATCTTTAAAGGTTGGTGACAAAGAACTGATTGACGATGAGAGTATTGCTAGTAGTTTTAATTCCTATTTTTCATCTGTTTTTACCTCCGAGGACTTCACCAACTTGCCTTCTTTAGAGCCTTTAGTTTGTGAGAAACTTAATTATATTTCCTGTACTACAGAGGAAATTTTAAAGCATCTTAAGTCTCTTAAAACGAACAAGTCCCCGGGTCCAGACAGAATTTCACCAGTAATTTTAAAATCATGTGCGTTCGAATTGGCGCCCTCGATCTCATTTCTGGTTAACAAATCTTTCCTGCTGGGCCATTTGCCCGAAGATTGGAGATCAGCTGACATTGTCCCACTTCATAAGAAAGGTTCTAAACACTTGAGGGAGAATTATCGACCAATTTCGCTTACATCCATGATATGCAAAATCAGCGAAAAAATCGTACGCGATAGGTTAACGTCATTTTGGCAAGACCATAACGTGATAAACAAAAACCAATTTGGTTTTTGCAGGGTAGGTCTACTGTGACCCAATTACTCTCTACTTTTCATGACTTCGCCAAATCTAGGAATTCATCTGTAGCAACAGATGTTGTATTTCTTGATCTCGCAAAGGCTTTTGATAGTGTTCCTCATGAGCGTCTACTCATAAAGTTATATAGCCTCGGTATTGAGAGCAAACTTCTTAACTGGTTGAGGCATTTCCTCACGTGTAGAAAGCAACGAGTTGTTGTAAGAGGGACTTTTTCTGATTGGGCACCTGTGATATCTGGTACCCCACAGGAACTATTCTTGGTCCAATTTTATTCCTATCATATATAAATGATATCGTTGATAGTGTCTCTTCAAAAATTAAATTATTTGCGGATGACACTAAGATTTACAGAGAGCTTCGCAACCCTAGTCTCGATGAACAATACCTTCAAACTGATTTGAATAATCTTGGTAAATGGGCGAAAAAATGGCAACTTCGTTTCAATGAGGAAAAGTGTGAAGCAATGCGAATAACGCATTCTCGTGACAAATCGACTACGAATTATAAACTAGGTACGGCCTTAAAAGATGTCAAGAGCTTTAAAGATCTTGGAATTATTATATCAAAAGATCTTACTTGGAGTGAACATATTAGTACCATGGTGAATAAGGAGAACCAAGTCCTAGGGCTAAGAAGACGGTCTGTTGGAACAGCTAATACAACAACTTTTTCATTGCTTTACAAAACATTGGTCAGACCACTTCTAGAGTATGCTGCTCCAGTCTGGAACCCATATCTTGTCAAAGATATTCATGCAATAGAGAGCGTGCAAAGACGCGCGTCAAGATTAGCTCTTAGGCAAAAAAGAGGTGATATGTCTTATGAAGAGCGTTGTGACTCGTTACATTGGCCATCTTTGTCCAGTCGTAGGACATATTCCTCTCTTGTTGAATGTTATAAGATCGTGTTTGGCTTATCACACTTGGATTTTGAGGAATTCTTTCAATTCGCAAAAGTCAAATCCACTAGGGCAAATCACTCGTATAAGCTTTATTGTAAATTATCTAGAATCAACTGTTTTAAATATTCTTTTTTTAACAATGTAATTAGTTACTGGAACAATTTACCTAGTAATGTTGTTGAAGCCGGTTCCCTTGAACTTTTTAAATGTAAACTAAAATCCTTTTTAAAGTTGTAATTTTTATTGTAATTTTTATTGTTTGTTGTTTTTAGGAGAGTTTTATTCATAGGGTTAACCTCTAGACTCTCCCTTTCAAATTCATGTGGTCATTATGAGTTTGAATAAACATGTATGTTATGTTATGTTATAAAGTTTTCCGCACCTTTCAAATCTATACGTCAACGTTGTTATTTATTTTTCATTGCTACTCTGAATTCAAACCTTTCCTGTCCTTTCCTGACAGAGTGAACGTGGATGTAAAAAATCCGGTCAGGCGTATTAACAAATAAAACAAAGGGGTAACCAACGCGTTAGTGAGAAAAAAAACTGACATTTTACGACGCCACCATTAACTGGTTTTTCGCGCAAAAACAGCGTCGGGTGTCGTCGCGAATTGTGGACTTTTTTCTTATTATTCTTACTTATTCTTACTTAATTATTACCTATTTCTAATTCTACCTCCGCGTTATCAATGCAAACAGGATAACGCGGGTAATTTTTTACCCTTCCCTCTTCTATAGACTACATGAAAATAATGATGAATTAAACCTTTGTCTATGTTATGTCATGTCAGTATGTTGTCGTTTGTGTTTTTTTCTGGGTAAAAATAGTTCAAAATTTTTACACTAGTTTGATCATTTTATACCAGTTTCATTATTTCTAAAATCCGAGATGTAAAATTTTAAAACGGCATAACTGAAAAAAGGAATAGCTCTTCTCGGCTACTTAGAATAAAAGTGGTTTATACGGTCTTACACAAACTAGAAAATTCTATCTCAGAGAAGGTTTGAGAAAGAAAATTGTTAGGCGTTTTTTCAGAATTGTTTTTCTCTTTCTGAACTTCAGGATATGGCTCTTAGGAATTCAATTCCAAGCTGGAGTGATCGCGATGAAGATTGAAAAATCGCGAATTCACTTTTTAAGCGGACGTCAGTTTTCGTTGCCGCAGCTGTCCTCGCTCCTCAGATCTTAAATTTTATGAAGGGCTGGAGAGAAAAGCTCGCCACTTCATAACAGGATACGTCTGCTAACAGAGTACCTTAAAACCAAAGCAGTACGTCAAAACGTAATTTCCGCAAATAAAAACATGGACACTATGTTTTCCATAAAAATCATGTGTTTTGATAAAATTTGCCCTAGGCAAAGTGAGAGACAACAACCTTTGTGTAGCATAAGTCATCGTGTTTGACTGGGGGAGAGTTTTCTCTTTGACCTTCTTCCTAGTCTTCAACATCGTCTTTACTGTTTTTCACGCAAGAAAAATGATTACTATCCGCCTTGATTTTTTTCTTTTACTGCAATCTCCCTCTTCTATAACAACGGAAAGAAATGACTTATAGGTCGATAGGTCAAAAAAACTTTTTGTTAATGAAAAAAAAAGTAATGCTAGCGCTGGCCGTAGATGACGGCTAACAGAAACTAACAGAGGGCATGCGAAAGCGTGTTAGCTTCGATGTGATGTTTATAAACATGCCCAATTATAAAATTGTTTCCAAGTTACAGGCGCGCTCGTATCGTGACATAACCTTCATTATTTTTTGCATTTAATTGGCCATTTAAGTATCTGAAACCATCACTGGAACTCATGACGAACTTTTAAATTACAAAAATAATTACGCACGGCACACACCAAGGTCTTTCGACAATGAATAATTCCATGATCTCAACCGAAAGTTCACTCTTCTGTGACTGCTTCAGCAGCTATCGATACGTGAAGACTGTTGGAAATTATCCTTTCAAAACAGCGTTTGTGGTAAACGCCGTTTTGAATGTTCCATTCTGTTTCAACGCTATCCTTACCAAAGCTCTTGGTATCTTGTCAATATGGCCATCCCACACACTTCGCAAGGCACCAACAAACTTGTTGTTGATTGGGCTTGCATTATCGGATTTGGGAGTCGGATTAATCGTTCAGCCGTTCTTTATCGCATTTTTGCTCTCCTTCGCTGAAAGTGGAGCAGGTACTTTCACATGTTTGACGTCTGTAGCTGTCAGCGTTTTCGGTTCTGTCTTAACATCCGTCTCATTTGGCACTGTTGTTAGCGTAAGTATAGAGCGGTATATCGCACTTTGTCTTCATCTACGCTACGAGGACGTAGTTAAAGTAAAAAGAGCGCGAAACTTTCTGATAACGCTTTGGCTTATTGGTGGAACATTGCCTTTCATTTGGGTGTGGCTCACTCCAAAATACAGATCCCATTTCTTTTCCACTCGAATACTTCTGTGTCTTGTAATTTCATCCGTGGCTTACATCAAAATTTATCGAATCATTCGTTATCACAGGAGACAAATCATAAGTACTGAAATGAACGCTAGAAACCATGAGAAGATGACCCAGCGAAAACGAAACACTTTTAACATGCTCGTAGTACATTGTGTTCTTGTTTTGTGTTATCTTCCGTACTCGATCTGCTTGCTTGTTGTCAAATCTTACGACTACACGAATTGCAGCTGGATTGGCATAAACTTTGCTCTTACAGTTGTCAATATTAATTCTTCTGTTAATCCATTTATCTATTGCTATAGAATGCGACAAATTAGGCGAGCCATGATAATGACACTATACAAAATTCTGCTGCAGGTTTCAAAACGCTGAAAGGCTTCTGACATTTTTTGTTTAGCGTGAGTTTCTAACCATAACTAAATGCACATTTATGCATTTATTTCTGCTCGAATTTACGACCTGCAGATAAGAATGGTAACAGGTAAATAGTAAATTATAGTAAAAGAGAAAACAGAAAAAAATTTAAGTGAAAAATTTATAACGCAGCCCTATTCGATGGTAGATTCTTGGGGTAAATTTATGAAAATTATGGTTATCCGTTACTGTCAATAGCTGTAGTATCTTGTCTATAAAACGGTTCGTAGGTTAAGAGAAATTACAGAGCCATTTGCAAGTTATTGGGGACACGTTGGAAATAAAAAAAAAAGGCCAAGAATGGGGATCATTGCAAAACGGACGATTTTATTTCACTTATGCATGCATGCAGCAATCCGAATGATGCAGCAGTTTGTAGAATTGACTGGCGTCGGATGTCAACATACTCCTCGCGACTTTACATTTGTTAGTTTTAGCTTGCTTGTTGTTGTTGTTGTGTTTTTTGGCATAGGAGCGTTTTAAACGGCTAAAGTCTTCCGAAAAGAAAAAAGGTCATGAATACAAAAACAAAACCCAAAACAGAATTGCAGCGGGTATGTTAAAAATTGACTTAACTGGCTGATCGATTGTAGATTGGGTGATTAGTCTAGAGTTATGGAAATTTTGTCATTAGCCCTCCAAAAAAATGTTTGTTTACAAAACAGTTGACAGGTTTACATAGAGTCATGCGACATTTTAAGGAAAGGTGGAGTAAAAAGCGAGTCCGAGAATGTCACAGAAGGAGTAAGGCCTGTTTCAAACGTCGTGCTACTGCCGTGAAGCTCGACTGCAGCACGACACTAGCACGACTTGGTTTCTGACGTCGAATTTAATTCAGTCGAATAGAACGGCTGTTGCCGAAAACAAATCACAAAAATAAAGAAACGGTTTAGCAAACTCTTATATGTATTCTAATGTATTTATAATTTATGAATTGAGTTCGGCACGGCGGTAGCACGACGTTTGAAACCAAGTCAGGCTACTGCTGTGTAGCACGGCAAGCTTTGCCGTGCTACACGTCAGTAGCACGAATTGGTTTCAAAACGTCGCGCTACTGCCGTGCTAAAGTCGAATTTAATTCGATCAATTGAGTTCGGCACGGCAGTAGCACGACGTTTGAAACAGGCCTGAGTGACTCAAAGTGACGTCAGAAATTCAGGCTAGGAGATATTACAAAACTGAATTTTAGTTTAATCATGCATGGATGTAGGCATGAGTGTGCAGGTTGTCCATAAATTTTGTTTATTTAGAAAGCATTTAAGCGTGTTACGAAATAGGAGCTTTAGTCACACGGGCACCAAGAAAATACAGCTATTTCGAGAAAGGTTGTCGGAAAAAGTGCACGCGCGACAATCCCGAAAGGTATTGTGAGTAGTTTTGAGTGCACTGTTCTTCAAAGAAATTTGAAAGAATGGTACGGGATGTTTGCGATGTTATGTTTGGGATTGCTAAAGGAAAGCAACAATAGCAGGTTCGACAGCTACAGTCGTTAGGAACAGTGTATTGATCATATCCATTCCGACAACCTTTCTCGAAATGACTGTATAAAGTCCACAGCGACAAACCAATGAGTGATGCCGGATCTCATAGTTGTAGACCTGGATCAGTACATAAGAGCTAGTTTAATTTTTATTTTCTTATAGCCCCTGTAGAAGGTTTGTTTTTAAACCCAAATATTGGGCAAATTTGTTGAAATATATATTTTTTGTTTTATTCAGTTGTTTACTTCTTCATCGCCTTGCCGTAAGGATCAGTTTGCCGTTTCATATTTTTTAACACCAAGAAAAGCTGAACACTTGAGAATGGCATGAACTTTACTACTCTAACTCTCTGCTTTGACACTGTCAAGTCAGTCTTTAACTTACTTTACATCAAGCTGAATTCGTAGTGATGACTCTGTGGTTCTTGAACGAATTTTATTTGAAATTAACCAGCGGGTGTCAACCTTTTATCAAAACACTTAATTGAGTCATTTTACCTTGTTTTTTTGTTTTGGTAAAGCACGGAAAGTCGACAGCTTACGCCGTTCTCGCTTTTCCTGGTCTGTCGTTGCTTTTTTGGTTGTCGATGACATCAAAGATGACATCTGGCGATAAACTAATTCCATGAAGTAAACTCTGTGCTTTTTTATTCAACTCTGTCGTTTTTTGTTCTTGTCAGTCTGCACTGGAAAATCAGCCAGCTCTCGAAAGTAAGTTTGCATTGCCTCGTGTGTATCTGAAAGTGAGCTAATTCCCGAAAAAAATGAGTCTGCTATTTAGAGTAAGAGTGAATATGCAGTTGAAAGTGAGACTGCATTTGAAACTGATTCTGTATAACAAAGAAGTGAATCAGATTTGCACTTTAAAGTGAATCTTTTATACAAGGTAACTGCCTGCGAGTAAGCTCTCCATTTAGGTGAGTCACGAGTATTCACGCGAGAGCCGCACGCCAAAAGAGACGCGAGTACGAGACGCGGGCGAGCCCTCGAGGACACGCCTCTCTAACGCGCGTTCTCGCCGGTCGCTTCGCCCGGAGAGCGTGCTCGCCGGTTAAGAAAGTAAGTTTAAATGGACTTTTAACCTCGCTTGGTTTGTTAATGATTTCAGGCGATAATCTACTGTGCAACATGATATAAAATAAATCATTTTGTAAAAGACGAAGAAGGTAACATTGTTCAGTACACAATTTGCGGTAGAATGGCTCCCTGACCGTTTGATTACTGGACAACTGTGTCGCAGATCCATATATACAGTTGTCGGATAAATTACATAAATCATAGCTATGAAAGTGGAAAGGTTATCAAACCCATTAGACAGCAGGGCCTTTCTTTCAATTGCTCAATTTTGGCGTACTAAAGAAAGACTCTGCATGAATCTAGTAAGCGTTGTTGTTGAGTACAGTAAACACCCGCATATAAGAACAAGCGGATTAAGAACACCAGGCTGAAATTTGGCCAATAAAGCCCCATTTTTATAAGAACAAGATTAGCCTGAAAATTGTAACTTGTTCTTATAAAATGGAAAAAGTGTCATGATTACAAAGCATGTAAGTTTATGATATAATATAATATATAATATGATCAAATTACTGGATAATTATTTATTTTATTTTGCTAAAATATGCTTAAAATATACCTCTAGCAACATGTTTTGGATAGTATTACTTAATAAAAATTTAAGAACATTTTGAGGCTGATTTGTGATTAAGCACCCGATAAATAAGAACTCAATCAGCCTGACCTCCAAAATCGTGTGTTCTTATATGCGGGTGTTTACTGTATACGCTGCAAGTTGCTAGGATACAGTTTCCAACCCAGGCTTAGAAGTCCCCAGTACCAGTGCGATTGGTACAGCGGGCTCAGTTAGGACCATTGGTTTATCAATAAACGGATGCTAGCACTTGAAAATCAGTTTGTCGAGAGAAAACAAGATTGACCAGTCTTGCCTAGTCCTTAGGCCTCATTATTCCGCTCGGCCAGAGCGTTTCAGGTCACGTGGTCCATGCGAAAATGTGAGACGTTCCCCGCCCGTTCGCCTCGGATACGTCACCGAAACGAATTGACCGAGAGGGAATGGGAAAACGCCATACAGGGACTAGGCAGTGACCAGTCCAGAAGTTCGGGCTGCAGCGTCTTAACAGGCTTGACGCAATTCAGGCAGAGCCTTTTTCTCTCTTCTTTGACGAAGAATGCTCTACTCGCAGAGTGGCGGCGACGGTGGCAGTAAAACGAGCTCTGTGACACGAATATTAAGTTAACACTGAAGCTTTATTGGCAAACTACCACAAATTAATACAGCTTGTTTTGTTACTCTTATTTCTTCTCAGTATTAACAGCGCATTGCAATAAGATAATTCTGTTCTTCTACTGTTCTATTCCATTTCTACTATTCTATTCTCTGCTTCTATAACTTAAATCCTTGTCACCACCAGAAATTAACACGTGGATTATCTTGGAAGGCCAATTCAAAATTGCTGCGATCTTTGTTAGTGTTCAGTTGAAAAAATCACGCGCTGACGAGAATGAAACGTGTAGGACTTTATGGCTGGTCACCCATCCCGAGTTCCTGGCGGCTTACGGGTGATCCGATTTTCCTAAGATTTGCAAAGTTTTGTGAGACACGTATTTTCAGTGAATATTATTTAATAATTATTCCTCGAGCCCGAATGGGCTGTGAGTAAATAGCCCATGAGACCGAAGGCCGAATGGTCTATTGACTCAGAGGCCATGAGGGCGAGAGGAATAATTGTTTTAGTAAAATCCAACTAGTTGGTCAAAAATATCGAGAACAAAAAACTTTTAGCTAGTTAAAGCTAGACTTGAATCCTTTTTTGCCGACAAAAAGCCCGCGAGTTTTGCTACTAGTGGGCTATAACATATAAACACATATTTTATTTGTGGGCTTCATTTACGTTTACATCACGCGTTCCTTTTACATTAGTCTGCATGGTATCCCTGTACCACATACCTATTTTAGAAATGACAAAGATTTAACCCATCCTGTGGTAAAAGCTAGTCACAGTTCATCTCTATGATGACGTCTATACCGATCGCGAAAGTGCCTATGATCGCGTCCACCATGGAATATTGCAGCAAAAGCATCAATGTCGTCAATTCGCTTCTTCAGCTCTGTGGGATCACGGATTTCTTCTGCCTCCATCATATAACGGTGGCTTAATTCTCGAAAAACAAACGAATTCTTTCCTGGAAAATAATCATCGTCATCAATGTCATCGAGGTCAATGACGCGCCTACGCAGTTCTCGCTTCAAGTCCTCGGGGTCGTCCATTCGCTCAAATCGACGCCGCCGCATGTCTCTTCGGACATCTTCGGGAATATCCGAGTCTATGTCATGTTCCCACGGCTCTCGCTCGAGGTAATCGTCTTCGCTCATTTCTCTCGTTCGGATCTTCCGAAGCTCACGTCTGAGACGATCGACATCGTGGATTTCTCGAAGTCTCAATTGCAACTCACGCCGTTTATGTTCATCCATTCGTCCGCTTACAAACGGCGGTTTTTTTCTGCTCCCTCTGCCTTCCTGCTGTTCCTTCGCCTGCTCTCTTATAAGACGTTGAATCTTCTCAGAGTCATCTTCGCTTTGGCTCTCCTGTTTCCCTTCGCTGTTACCTTTTTTAGCATGTTTAGTCTTTTCTTCAGGAGCCTTTTTCTTCGATTTCTTTTCCTTTTTGCTGGTTTCTTTTCTTTTGTTTTCTTCGCTGTTTTCCTCATTCACCAATTTATCTTCTTCTTCCTCTTCTTGCTTGTCCGAGCCTTCTTCCTCTCCACCTTTCTTCTCCGGTTCAGTTTCATTAAAGCAATCTATAACATAAAGAAGTCCAAGAATATCCCTGATAACAAAAAATTACCTGAGAGGATCTCCGAAGGACAAAAATCTTAATTCATTTATTTTGTTTTATTCCCCTCAACCTTCAAGCTAGGAGCTGAATGTTAATAACTCGAAACTGGCCTATTGGGTATCGACAGTAATTTCGCAATTGCGTTTGCATTTAACCTAGTACAGCATTTATACTAAGGGCCTGTTTGATTGACCGTATTCCGGAATAAGAATCAGAAATAACATAAACTCTTGAAATCACTCGTTTTGGCGTTGATTACTTTTTAATAACTAGAAATCTGCTTGCAATAACATATCCCGATGATCGTAGGGCTTAAGTGGCACTGAAAGCATCGGAACAAGAGATTTGCAGCAAAACTTTGGCGTATTCTTAGTCCAGACTATCATCAATCGAACGCACCCTAAGCTTTGTGATGGGCTGAAATCTCGCGCCACTTTCTCAACCAATCACAGATAAAAACCAAAAGCTGAACATCATGGCTTTCTTACCCTCCTCTCCTGGGTCCAGTACCCTCTCAATACATAACCAGTTTGTCAAGTTTTCGTTCTGATGGTTCCAGTACCACTCGACCAGGTCATCTTCGTACGTCTCCACCATGAGCTCGCACTATAGAAAAACAATGGCCATTTCATTAAAAAAATGGCAGTTGCAGTGTGGGAGCGGTGTAATTTTGCCTTTCAAATTTGAATTCATTGTAATTGGGTTGTAAACATTTCAATTCTATAAAGCTGTTGCTGCCTGCTAAGCAGTTGCTTTTAACAGAATACAGTTGGTTATCTAGCGTTTTTCTAAGATCTGTAGACCTCTAGCAGAGTCCAACAAAATTAATTATAACCTTTAATCTCCGGGAGCCGTTACGTTCGGAATTCAATGGTGTTTTAAAGGAAGACTACGAGTAAATACTTATTTAACTCCTTATTTTCCTAGAGTGAGAGACATACGCCAATCACTTCTCTTCACATCACGCAAAGAGCGCCCTTGCGCGAGATGACTTTCCGCGCACTTGTGTATTCTATGATTTCAGCTTTGGGAGCGTGAAAGAAAGGTGATGAAACGAGCGTGGCCGAGCAAAAACAGCGGGTTTACTCTCTCTATTCGCTAGGAAAGATTAGCCAAAGAATAAATATAACACTTAAAGCATCTAATATAAAGATATATACCCTGCTCTTAAGTCGTGTCACTTCCGCATCGGGCGTTTCCCACATCTCATCAGGAAATCCAAGTTCTACCTTTACACCACGATCCCTAAGACCTCTTAGAGTGTTAAATGTTACACTTTCCTCTGAACAATTCAAATTAATTTGTTTAATATATCGCAACAGCATATTTGAATGCAATGGATAATGAACTGTAGGACGTGAGTTTCTACTGCTAGGATACGCGAAAATCAGAAATGAGCTTAAAATGGCACTTTCCAACATATAAATCCCCATCCATGGGACAACTTCCAAGGTATTAGGGAAAACGAATGAAAGCTGAATTATCCACTGGATAGTACTATCCACCCTTTGAAGAACTGAGACCTGATGGGTCTTTTGGGTTAGCTAGATCAACTTGAATGACTGGTCACATGGGAATGGATGGGGCAGTCATCAGGGTCAGTTTAGTCTGGAACCAGGCTCCATATTAGGGGGGGGGGGGGGCGGGGGGGAGGAAAAAAGGAACTGGCAGTAAAAAACAGGGAAACAGCAATTCCTATTTATATTCACGACTAGGTGACTGGAGTGGGTGTGCAGCTTGAACTGTGAGCCTGAGTGTTTAATGCCGTCCCAATAACATACAAAGTTCAACATCATAACCAAAGAATGATATACAAATATTCTTCAAAGTCACTCAGGCTAAGCTAGTCATGTGTGCTGCCTGATTAGCAAACCCAAAAACCCAATGGGAAAAATTGGGAGCATATGAATTCCCCAACCAATGCAGTCGCACAACCTCTGGGGGTTAAAGGTAAAAAATCAATCAGTAGATAAAGAAAGATATAAAAAATAAAAGTTGTAAGTTCGAGAGCCGAGATGAATACATTACAACTGTCAAAACCTTCTATAACTTTCAACCATAGAGTCAATTAATGCCATAACAGCTCACGAGCATTCATTCCAATAGGAAAGTATTTACATTCTCTGCCACTGCCACTTCATTTGGTTCCGCCAAATTTAACTACATAAATTATTGAGTGAAGCAAGCTAAGTGGTGGATTGGAAAGAGGGAAAGGGCTCATCATACTACATCATCATGTAGTTATGTCATAGCTAGCAATTTTTTAAAGCCCTTTTACTCCTGTTCAGAGCCTGGTCCCAGAAAAGGGTCAGTTAGGATATAAATGGGTCAATTAGCCATCCCCTCCCATGGCATAAGTCCCTGACTTCCATACAGAACAAATACAATTGATCCAAAACACCACTTTCTAGCAAAGAAAAAAGACAAATAATATTAATTATATAAAAATTTAACATACTTTTCTCATATCGCAATGCTTTGATCTTGTCCTTGTGTACCTTGTAGTCCAACACTTTTGCGCAAGCATTCTCAAGAGCTTCATTCAGTCGCACTTCACTGAAAGGAGAAGTGCCTATCACTATATATTTTGTTTGTCACAAGATATTTGTATCACAAATGTCGCACGGTGGCTTGCAACAGTTTCCAACATTTTTAATACTTTACTTTGATGGATCAATATTGTCTTTCACAGAAGAGGCAATAATCAGACATAAAAGAAAGTGCATTCATTGCATATGGCAGTTTTTGGGATGTAATAGGTTACCATAGTAACATTACAACCTGTTGAAACACATCTCAATTTAAATTTCAGTGCTAATAAATCAAAATCATGTCCCTGGTGATTACTTTTTTAAATTTCCAAATTGTGATTAGCATGATAACATACAACTTTTACAAAGTTTTTTAAGCGGGTTCAGAGCCACCTTAATTTTCCAGCTGGTACAGATAATCTCCCAATGAAACAAAACAGACATAACTGGTATAATCGAAAAAATAGCACTAGTGTGGGCGTTAAAGCTCCAAAGCACTTACGATTTCCTGTAGCTTATTTCTTTGCGCTGCTCCTGAAATATCTGCCCTGTTCGGAATATTTCATTTGACTTTCCAGATCTCTCGAGTTCATCTTCTAATTCTTGCACCAGGTGTTTACAGACTAAATTTAAAAGTAAATGGGTGTTTTTAGAATTGTAAGTGTGTGTGTGTGTTTTTTTTAAAATAAAGATACCAATATTTGTTGGCTGATAATAAAAAAGAGTGCCAAAGTTTTCTTTGCACAGATCAGCCTGTGTGTCCCACTAACATTTACCCTTTTTATGATAAAGAGTTTAAGGAGTATTTACAAGGAGGAGCTGAACTGCTTAAGGGGCAGGTGGTTCAGAAATCTAAGTGGTAGATATGGTTGTTTGAGACAGTTGGCAAAGCTCTTTAGTGGTCATGAATCGAAGCAGAATAGTTTAATTGTCATTTGGTAGTAATAAAAAACTAAAGGTAAAAACTGTTTCCAACACAGCTTATACAAAGTAGGGAAAAACCTAGTGACAGTCTTTTACACAATATGCATCACTGATGCACTTAAACAAAGTTTTAATTGCCTACACACTAGTGCCCATATTCATCATAATGCAAAAAAGTTTCACTTGTATTTTCATAGTGTGACAAACCACCAACTTAGATCTCATAAACAAAAAAGGGAACTTAGCTCTTTTTTGATTAGAATGCATATTTTTCACCTGTTCATGTAATAAGCTTTAACTTCAGCCAATCAGAGATTGGAACCACGACACTGAACCTTTGAGCATGAGCAAACTGGATTTTAAGTGTTTTAATAAGTGTTCAATTATGTACCTACCACTGACATTAATCTCAATATGGTATAAGGAAATGAGTTTGCATGCAGATGAGTTGAGAATATCATTGTTCTCGCCCAAAATATCAATTTTGTATCTTCAAAGATTAAAATGCTGCACATTTCCAAAGCTGAAAAAAATAAATGAACGTCTGGAAAGTGGAGGGGGCAATGGGTGTGGGAACGGATTGGATTTTTACATTATTGCTTAACTGGCAAGTTGGTTTTAGCTTAATCATTTGAATAAAGAAAATCAAACGGTTAGATACGTCGGTCATTGACAATATAAAGTCTTGCACAAAATAGTTCACAGACGAATCATCATTTGTTCACAAAAGAGACAAATCTAACTTCAGAAAATGATTTTTTTTAATAAAAGTGGGTTTGTTGAAGTAAATGTAAAATTTGAAGCATAGCATTTAGTCAGGAAGGACCGAAGCTATCTTTAACCCGTGTTATTGTCCCAGCTGCACCAGCTGTCGCGTAAGCCAAAAGCCCGCGAATCAAATAAATATTTTGCAGTTTTGGGAGATCAAATTATGGAACAAGGTTCAAATTCGCGTTTTTTAAAGAGAGAATGTCTAGAAGCTTCGTTTCAGGGGATGCATGATGTAAACGAGATGATCCTCAAAAACCGCTTATTTCCTTGGGAATGTTTAAATTATCAAGCTTAAGCTTAAATATTCGTGATTCGTGCTTACCATGACACTTGGTTGGAAGTTTCTCTTCCTCTTCGTCAATGCTATCTCCATTGACTGAGATAAAAATGGCTAAAAATAAAACCAATGCGAAAAACATTCGCATCTTCCTTGCAGAAACATAAAAAGACCAACTAAGCTGCGGTCCACAGATGTTAAAACAAATAGCAGTAATTTCAAATTAGCAAGATGTTTGCATGACATGTTCCTAGGGTTCGAAACTGATTGGCTTTTGCTTGTCAATTGGTCCGATTTGCCATTCACAGCGATTCCCTGCCATGCAACGAGACAAAATTATTGTTCTGTTTTTCCTTTTCTTCGCAGTCCATTCTAATTTGCAGCTTATTTAAGATTTAAACAAGAAACGATTTAACAGAGAAAGCCCCAGTTTTTTCAATTCTCTATGCGGCGAACCATGAAGTACCTACTGATAATTACGTATCTATCGCTGACCAATAGCAACGGGTTTCACAAAGATGGCTTCCACCTTGGTGTCATTTTGCATTCGAAACTTGGAAGTTTTTCAGCCGTTTAGATGTAAGTACGAGAGTTTTATTGTATCGCAGTTTTCAAGAGAAGCTTTAAAAAGAATTATTTATAATACAAACTGAATTTCTTCCTGGGTACAAACAGGTTTGCCTGGAGTATTTATACAATGTCGAACGCACGCCAAGAAATCCGGGGGCCATGGAAAGAACCAAGGCAAACCCAGGAAGGGAAAGCGTTTAGGGATGAAAAGATATGAAGGTGGGCGATTATATCGATCAGTAATAAGGCTGAGTGTTAAATTCTCTTTATTTTTCAATATTATCCGCATCAGAGATGCCATCCTCTGTAGATCTGAAATCTGGAGATATTTGTTGCACTACCCCAGACTTTCCCGTTGGTCAACCCACTCTACTCAAATTAATCGACCCAGTCCTCAACTTGAGTTTGTACTAGTTGTGATAGATACTCAAAAATACTGCCAGAAACCGTAATGTATATTGAAAGTTTGTCAAGTTTATTGAAATTTGCCATGGTGAATCAACACAGTGAATGGGAGTGAAGCAGGACTTGTGTCCCAATATGCTGATTTCAACCCATCTTACTCACCTAACTAGTGACAGGTTGTGGGCTGTGTTTTTTTTCAACAATCATACTCCTGGGGGTATCTCAGAGATGACTATCTCCTTTGCAGTACTTCCAGCATCGACCACTGCCCCCCCCTCCCATAAACACAAAATGATGCAGTCTCTAAGTTATAACATGGGTGTGACTGAAGACATTATATGAAATCTTACATGAAATGCAGTCTGTCGAAACTCACTTGTTTGACAAAATAGTCTTGTCATTGATGGAATATGTGTAAAAATATCATCGCAACCACAGTGATGAAATAAACTATTTAGGGGAAAATGAGCTAAATTCTAAGCTAAAGCACAGAAAAGCTCAAAATACAATAAATGTTCAACCAAGAGATTTAGTAACCTGTATTGGTAAATGGAGGCTATTCAGGAGACTCTTGCATAATCCTGAAGAGTTGGCATATATGGGCCGTATGTTACTAATAAAAAACTTTGTCGTTACTGCAGGTGAACATGTAATCCCAGGTACTGTCCTTTTTCGGCAGTGGAAACACAAAGTTAAATTTCATCCAGGAGAAAATGTAAGCTGGTTGAAGGATTTTTGTATAACATTTGCCCACCTTAACTGCGTAAGATAGGCTTCTAAAGGTGGTCCTGATTTTTATTAGTGTAATGTTATTGGTATTGTTTCTATCCTAATGTAAAGCCAAAATGCCGAAGATGCAACTCCCTGATAGTAAGGAAAACATGAAGTCGACAGGAATAAACATGAATGTATACTTGTAGTATGGTTAGACTAAGGCACCAAGTTATTCATGGGAAACAGCGGAAAGCCAAACTAAGAAAAAGAAAAACAAGAGCTTCAAGAGAAAAATAAAGACCAGACTTAAACCTACATAGTTTAAACAAGAAGACAAAGACTATATCTACTGTAAGATGGCACTGACATAAACAGTGAAAAAGGTTTTGACAGTAATAATTTGTTATAATTATGTATTAAGAAATGGAGAGATTAAAGTAGCTGTAAAGAAGTTGAAAAAAAGTTTGTAGTTTTAATGTGATTGATACATGTTAAACCCCTTAAGCCCCAGTATCCACATACCACAGTGGAACCTCGATATAACAAACCTCTGTATAATGAAGTCCTCAGTATAACGTATGATTTTCTTTACCTCATTAATAGTAAAATGAAAAGTACCACGTTATACTGAACAAATTTTGCCAGCCCTTTGGCATGTCGTTATATATTTGAGCTTCCGCTGTAATTCTCTAGCCTGCTTTCCACACATTTCGTAGAGATTAAGTTGAGTGAATTTTAGGTATAATCATGATTCTGTATTGATATTGTTTTGAAAAAATTAATCTTGATCACTCTCTTGCCTCAGAAGTTAAAAAAATAGAAGTAATTATGAGAAGCAAGACACTAAGGCAAACCAAACTTAACTTTTCATAAATTTTTTCTTTCTTCTCTCAGGTTGGAGTTGGCAAAGATTGGACATTATATGCACTAGCTGAGGGATTTGTTAAATACAAGAGAGAACTGCTTGAACCTTATGCGTGGGGTTATGGTCTACAAAACAAATTCCATGAGAAAAAGTTTATTCATGTCATACAGAAACAGCCCTTCATTGGACCAAAGCTTGTTCCTGCTCATGATGTTTATAAAATTTCTGAAAGATAATACTTACTGAAATGAACTCTACATGTAGGCCAGGCTCCTTGCTGGTTTGCATGCCATGGGTGGTGAATTCTTGCAATGGTGGTCTGATAGAGCCCTGTTTGTGGATTACGAGTTATCCCTGAACAGCATTAGTGGCCTTAAGCTACACCGTTTCTCTCTATGGGTATGGGTAGACAAACATGTTTGCTATGTTATACAAAAGGTGGCCATGATTTCTTAGCCACGGTGATAATGGCCTCAACCCTCTACCAGGTAGCCTGTTTCTCCAGGATAAGAGGCAATAACAGCTATGTGTACAGGTTATTTTACCTGCATCCGTACACAGAAATGGTGTATCTTAAGGTCTCTACTGCTGAACCTTGGATGCACATATTGAGGAAATCCATAATTAGACTGATATCTCCAATTCTTTGGATTTGTCATAATAAAAGAAACACAACCGCTACTGAAAATGGATTCTATAGTGTGAGAATGTAGCAGGCCTCAAATTTTCACAGGAAAAGGACTGGGAGAAGTACTCAATAAATAATCCACAATGTTTATGTGAAAATTAATTTACCCAGGCAAAGAAAGCTACTTGTATATATATGAAAGAATGGAAAATAAAGATTTATGAAGAAAGTGGGATGTTTTCACTGACAGATAGTCTTTTGTCCCTATGTAGTGAAACGACTTAGCACTGAAAGAAAGGAGTGAAATTACTAAAATATGCAGCGAGACGACTTGTAGTGAAATGAATGGTAACCCCAACCTTTCCTCCCACCAGCCTCACTAGGTTCTGCATAGTTATGAGGTTATCAGTGGTAATGATGCAGGACTTGTTGACTTTTGTTGCCAATTTTTAGCCGGGGATAGGGTGATTGGATCACTTTTGATCCACAGGGAAAGACACAGAAACTTTATTAAAGGAATAACATAGCGTTTTTGTTCCTGTTACTTGACTTTTAAACATGTGTTATAAACCACCCATTAACAATATTAGAAAAAGTGTTTTGAAATCAGTCCTAGCTGCACTAGGGGTGTAGCTACCTGTACACCTGTTATGCACGTGGGCACCTCAAAAAGTAAAAGGTAAAAAATAAAAATTTTAGTAACCTGTATCCCCTCAGCTGCAGGGGTAGCTAACTTGTCTGCACATAAATTCCTGAAAATGTCAAACAGTACAATAAAAATAACGATGTACAGGTAGCCAGCTGGGATGGTATCAATTGTGAAAGCGTTGTTTTCACTTTGGCCAGTCTTTGCAAGAGATGAAGTGGGCAACAATTCCGTAATGTGTACCTTCCGTAAACATAGGGTTGCGGCTTTTATCTACCTGAGGTAAACAGAAGTAAACAAAGTATAAAGTAAATCAAACTCTTAGATTACTAGCTTGTTGGCTTAAATTATTAATGATATGCAATTCAATGAATATGATAAAGAAAGGGAACAAAGAATTTTACACCACTTCATATACAGGGGTTTAAAGGATGGGGGGGGGGTTTGAAAATTGTGCATACCTCTGGAAAAATTCTGGCTATGCCCCTGAGTTGTTTTTTCAGGACAACCCAAGACTTACAAAACAATTTCACCACATGCAGTTGACAGGTGCACTTTTTTTCACTTATAGTAGTCCCTTGAAATACTGCACTTTGTGACGTGAGGCTTTACTGTATCCTCTGTTGCTATGAAGAGAGATAATCGTAGCCTGTCGGTGGGCAATAATTATTGTGATCACAGGAAAAAATAACAGATCCCCATTTTTGGATATTTTAGGGTATTTAAAGAATACCCACAAAAATCCCAAATTTGGAAGAGTGAGACAAGTCCCAATCAGGGAACTTTGTTGGGAATTCCCTGGTTGGGACTTGTCTAGCCTGCGCGCAGACGAAATTAAACTCTGGTTAGTTTAGTTATCGTCTGCACGCAGGCTAGGACTTGTCTCACTTTGGCAAATTTGGGATTTTTATAGGTATTCTTTAAATACCCTAAAATATCCAAAAATGAGAATCCGTTATTTTTTCCTGTGGATCTTGGGTGGGTGGGTGGGTGAGGCGAAAATCGAAAATGGTGCTTTCCGGGGTCACTGTCCTCGCGGTGATACCTGGGATATCCAACATGGTGGACATTGGAGGGTTGTTCGAGTCTTCTCGTCTTCTGGACTGGGAATTAGACTCGATCAAAGCCGACCAAGACGAAACGCTAGCAAGATCGCTTATCAATTACCGCCATCTTAAAACTGAGATACAAAGTCAGTGCTTCTCGCTAAGCGCTCAACAAGAGAGACTCGATGAAGAAAGTACGGAGAGCAGAGTCGAACCCTTAACTGTCTGGGTGATGGGGTCTTGGGGAGCTCTCGAATCGGTGGATGGAAGAACTGAAGATGCCGAGGAATATGCCAGGAGGAAGCGCGAATTGGACAAGAAAATCGTGATGCTGAAGATTCAAGTGTTGTGTTTAAAACAAGTACATGTGAGTTCCTGTATAAAGCAAATTCAAGTAAGCGCTATGTTTTCATTTTAGTTGTCCATTCATCACCTTTTATACATTGATTTAACAACGCTGGAAAGACATTCTTGACAGTCAAGACAGTCTATAAGTCACTTTGGACAAGAAAGTAGGCTGGCTGTATTAACAGTACACAGGGCCATGCATTCCATTTTATACGCCCTTCCCCCTCCCCCCATAGATGAAAGTTTCTGAAAGGGTCTGATCTGAGATTTTCCAAGGGGTCAACACTAGGGTATTACTCTGTGAGCTGAGATTTCTATCTGGGTAGACTTAAATTATTTATACAGTTATTTGCATCGCTGACATTCATGTAGCTGGTTGAGGGGCTTAAACAAGCCAGCTACTCAAATTACAAAATGACACGAACAACTTCGTAAACTCTAAAAGCTTTCCCAGAAAGAACCCTATGCTCCCAGGGTACCTCGAAATTTTTTGTGAAGGCAATAAATATTGTTATCCAAAAATAAAATGCCATTTCTGAAGGAGGAAAATACTAAGAGTAAGGAGAAAGTTTCATCAGCGATATACACTACAGAAATTTTTGACAGGGCTTAGGTGAAGTTGGTATGGGTGCCAAAAAGAAGCTTGGCAAATGTCATTTACACTACACCACTAAAAATATGCAGTGCCCAACTTTTTTGGCCCCTTAAGTTCTCTTGGAGACATGCTTAGTTTAAAGGTAAAGATGGCGGATGAAGATTTGATGATTTCACAAAGCTCAAAGCTTAACTATCGACACCAAAATTGGCAACAATTTTCCGGTAAGACTCGTCTTCCTTAGAAAATGGAAGATAAAAGGGGAACTTTCATGTTCCTAGTGGTATGAAGAGTTTGGACATTTCTCTATACCAGTGACTGGCTTTGCATAGCCAAGACAACTTTCACAGTGGAGAACGAGCAGTTATCTTGAAATATTTGCAAGAAAACCGCTAGTATTTATGAATAATTTTAAAGGCTCACGTTTGGCCTGCCAAAGTGTTTTCACTACTTGTTCAATCTGAGCCGTACCGATTTTTCAGCACCTGTGCCATTTTCACCAATGCTCGGACTACCTTGCTGAAGGTCCCAACAGGTAAAAAATTTGGGCTTGGCACAGATGAAATTTGGTACAGACAGGTTGTTTACACTCCAGATTGTACCCGAGCCAAACCTTTCTTTTGGGGACCCATTCCAATTTCACCTGAGCCGTTCCATAAAATTTCTGTAGCATACCTGCCAACTCTCCAGGTTTTCCCGGGAGTCTCCAAGTTTTTCATCAAATCCCCCGATCTCCTGGTTAGAGCATCAAATCTCCCGGATAAAATGGACGTTTGAGCATTTCTGTGCTTTAGTTTGAAGTTTAGTCAATTTTTTCACAAAATTCGAACTTTCTTTATTCATTGTACGGTTTCTGGGACATTTTTGCACATGTTTAGTCAATGACAAAGATTAGTTTGTCATTACAATGATAAAAGCGCATTTTGATCCCATGTACGTCATGTAAGATGTCACAGAATGTCCTAAGGCAATTTGTTGGTGCGGGGGGGAGGGAGAGTGGGGGTGTTGGTGCTGTTGACATTCGGGGGTGGGCAGGGGGGTGGGGGGTGTAGTGCAAAATAGAGAGTCTCCAGATTTTAGATCTCTGGAGGTTGGCAGGTATGCTGTAGTGTAAACCAGGCTATAGTTTTTCTGATAAAGAGTGCTATTAGGGTACAAAACACTAGATTTAAAAGGATTAAAAAAGCACCTTACCTGTGCATATCCCTCCGAAAAGGGGAAATAAAGTTTTAATCAAGGATAAAAGTCAACTGCAGAATCACCACTGGAGTAAGTGGAATAGTGTTTTAGAAGTATAAATATAAAACAATAATTCTTTCCTCTTTTTCATGTTATATCTTTATTCAGGAAATGGCAGCATTAGGCAGCAAGGCATCCACTCCTGCTGCTTTACAGTTTCACAAATTTCAAGAATGGTCGCAGTCGAATCAACAAATATTCACACTACAGTCCAAAATACTTGATCTAGAAGCAGCTAAAATCAGGTACAGTATGTTAAAAAGTTGTTATGTAATATGTTCAAGAAACATGAGACAATAATATTTGGTCACATATTATAATGTGTTAGTGGAGTATTTTTGACAAACACCATTTGGAGTATTTATTTGGAGGCTGTTCTTAGTGGTTTTTGCAGAAGAAGAAGTACCCTTATCAAAATTAAAGCATGGTTGGTATACTTTTTTTATACAAAAAGTGCACAGTGTTTATATAACACTGCTCTGGTGTATACCGTAAAATTCCGAAAATAAGCCCCGGGGCTTATATTTTTCAAAGCCCTTTTTGAGGGGCTTATTTTTAGAGGGGCTTATATTCGGAGGGGCTTATGTACTGAGGGAAATTTGCGTTTCAAAATCGATTGGGCTGGCCTTATTCTTGGAAGGAAATTTACCGTTTTTCTTTGTTTTACCTTGTATTTGAGGGCTATTTCCAAGTACAAACCCCTGGGTGGGGGGGCGGGGGGGCTTATATTTGGAGGGGCATATATTTGGAGGGGCATTTTAACGGAGGGTTTTTTGCGTTACGAGTTTGGGGGGCTTATATCTCGAGGGGCTTATACGTGGAGGGGCTTATTTTCGGAATTTTATTGTCTATTTAGTGTACCTCAAACATACATCAGAGAAAATTCCTTCTTGCCACACTACATCTGATGTATTCTTTGTGTGTGCAGCTCTACTGAACTCTACTGACCTAACTGTTAAAAGGTGGTGTCAATAAATTTGTGTTATCTATGTGCAGATTACACAAAGACTTCTGTGTACGAGAAGGGAAAGAGTCATCCCAGTCTTCTGTAACAACAAGACAGTCCTTTACTTCACATCTGGAACTAAAGCTTGGTGCAAAAGAACCAGACAGCTCCTCAGGAGAGCTGAAACTTGAAGAACTTGTTGTAGTGTCAGAAGGTGCAATGGCCATTGCAAGTATTTTAGACACATTACTAGACACAAGCTACTCAAACACAAGCTTTGAAGCTTGTAAGTTGAAGGCTTACATACGTGAATGCTGGGATGTGCAGAGCATAGATGATGAGTTTCCTACTGGAGTACATCCTGACAGATATCAGGAATTTGTTGGTGGAATGGCGCAATATATTGTCGATAAACAGCTCTTGCATCAGAGGGAAAGCCTGTCTTATGACATGGTCTATGTAAGTTACATGTTCAGTCACTTCAGTGAAGTCTAATCATTATAGTTTCTGTATTTATAATGTATGCTAATTTGGAAGCAATCACTTCTTTGTTGTTAATAGTTTGCATTTCTGCGACAATTATTGGCATAAGGGAAGTTCTTATAATATTAAAGAAGTTGTGTCATGAAATAGCGGGAACTGTCATCAAACTGAGTGAAATATAAAAATTACCACTCAAAACATTAAAAGATGGTATAAATAACAGAGCAGATACAATAGAAGGCAGGAATGGACTAACTTAAAGAAGATGAAAACAGATTGAAATTGTGGTTTTTGAAAACTGGTTAGCCTAACAGTTTGTCAAACTTTATTCTTGACGGGGTTGTCACTAAAATTTCAAGTTGTTGGGTAAATACAACAAGTAGGTGGGGAATCAAACAGCTACAGATGTAGGAATTTTTTTGGTTCTATTTTTCCTCTGTTCTCCTTTGAAAGTAGCTAAGGCCACGTTCATAGTAGCCGGTGGAAATCCCCTGCCTCTGCCTCTTAATGACAGCGCTTCTTGATGTCTGTAATGTTTGATAATGCTTAGGAGAGATATTTCTTTGACACGGAGTTGTGATTTTGTAATTTACCGGTATTGTTCTCACTAATGTTAAGTTTTGTTGAGAATAAACACTTGTAAATGGCAATATTAGCCAAATAAACAAGACAGCCCTGAAAGTACAGCCCCTTTAAGAGAAATCACCTTCAGTTTTTATTTTTGTAGAGTAAATTGGAGCAGTACTTAATGCCATCTATCTACAGTCTCGTTCAAGAGCACATCAGTAAGCCTGAAGAGGACAACAGAATCTCACAGGTTTATTCAAGCCTTGAGCATATCACTCAGACTCAGTTTGGCATTAGTCCAGAGTATCAAGACGACAGTGTTGTGCCTTTTTATGCAGCAGTGGGATGCATGAAGAGTATGACACTGTCGATACTTCCTTCGCGAAAGATTCATGCTATTGTAAGTGCTGCACAGGCTGTGTTCAAAAAACTGAATGAGCTCTCAATGTTGGAACGCTCCAGACCACCAGGGGCAGGTAAACATTATTTAAAAACAAATTCTCCTTTTGTTGTTCCTAGTAATGGAGAAAAAAATGCTTAAATGTTAGAAGAAACCATGATCTAGGGCATTCCTAACCTGTTTTTAATTATCATAAAGCCCTCACAACAATTTTTGAGCGCTGATTAGTACATTGGCAGGTTTACTCTTTATTAAAAGGTTAAATGTTCATTACTTGTTAATAAAGACATCATTTTCCAGTAATGGAAGCTACAAATTTTAAAAACATCAAAAATATTATTTACTAAATGTTAGAAAAGTAGTTATATCATGTGAAAGTTCAACTAAACAGGTTTTACTTCAGTCGTTAAGCCATGGGATTTCTTCCATGCACATACATTTCTCATTTTTGGGTCATTTTTCACGGGAGGTGAAAGGGTTATGGGTGCATGTTATGACGAAGTTTAGATGGTGTTAACGGAACCTCATTCTAGGCTGTTTTCATTCTTGCTAACCCTGATTTCATTGTCTGCTGTTAAATGTAACTAGAAGGCTTTAACAGCTGTGAGGCTTTAAAAACCATCCTTAAATCCACTTGCAAACAGATTTGGGGCACTGACTTTCTTAAACTGAACTTTAACATGTAGACTTCATTCACATAATATTATCCCTAGTGACTGTGTATGCATTGACTTTGAAAGCAGTGATTTTTTGTAATGTTTTCTCACTCTCTCCCTCTTAACAGATGAGTTCATGGATGTTTGGGTTTATGTTGTTCTCAAATCCAGAATCCCTAACCTGGCCTCAACAGTTACATTTTTACGCAGGTACTCCAATCCTAACCTGTCATTCTCTGAAGCAGGATATTACCTTGCCAGTGTAGAGTTTGCATGTCAGTATCTGCGGCAGATAAATGAACAAGACTACAGAAACAAGTCACCACTGTTGGGGGAAAAGATTGTTGTTTGTGAGCAAGACCGGTTTGCTAAGATGACAGAAGAGGAAGATGCAGTATTTGAACTTGTTTCAGTAGATCAGTGGCTTCATGGTTATGAACTGTTTGCTGTGAAGGAATGGCACTTAGATCCAACAAGGTAATAACAGTTCACTGTTTCAGGTGATATGCTTGGGTGCACTATGTCCTGATTCATTGTTGCTGTGGAATACTCAGATGTACAATTTAGTGAGTTTTTGCTACTGCAGAGCACAATCTGCCATTCCCCCTCCCTGGGGCCTGTTTCTCGAAAGTTCCTATAATTTTTCGGGCCCGAAAAGCTGTTTTATGTGTGCCGTGTTTGCACTTAAGATCAAAGTTTCATTAATTTTGAAAATGATACAATGAAAATATCAGTTAAAGAAGCAAAACTGACCGGTTTGTGAGCTAGGAACTTTGCTACTATTCAACTGGTTTTGATTTGAAAGTTTCCCTTCGGACCCGAAAAGTTATCAGGCCTTTCGAGAAACGGGCCCCTGGTCCATACTTTATGACTGGTTTACTTACACTCTAAGTGTCACTGATTACTTTTGGTTTGCTTGACTTCTTTATCGTTCGTTTGAAAATGAAAAGAAGACCTGTAAGATGCTTATGTGCTTCCCCTTGGAGCTTCAACTTAAGTCAACTAAGATACCCCAGTGGTTACATTGAATAGTACATGAGTTGTTACTCAAATCTGGTAGTAGATGGGTCAACAATGAATAGCCTAAGTAGCATGATCGTCTTGGTGCTCGTAGTCCTGAATAGGACTGCCGTTGACAGTGACTGATGTTTCGACAACCTCTGCGGTAGTCTTCTTTAGAGTCAAAGTGAGTTGATCACGTCAGTTGATGGTATAAAACTCTGTTTATTGACCTGATTGGTCAATTAAGTTGTAATGTTATTTATCGTCTATCACGTAAGCCGTGATGTTATTGGCTATGAGGACTCTAACTGTTGTTGGTGCGTTTCGATCCGTCTATTTTCACAGTTGAGCAGTCGTTTACTGTTAGTCTAATTGTCGGTTATCCGCAAGCAAGCTCTCCATTTCCAGTGGCAAGCAAGGCGAGCCGTGAAACTATACGTGAGCGCGAGCGTTGACTTGTCACGATTCCTTCAAATGGTTAGCTTGCTGGCAGGCTACCAGCAAAGAGTGAGTGGGTTGCAAAGGGCTGGATGGCCGTATATTTTAAAGCTTTCATTACTAGGTTTCTAGCTGAGTTTGGTGAAAGTTACTTTATAAACCCCTTGTTCGTAAATTGATCTAAGTTAACACTATCTTATTAAATTTGTAGGTCAGTTTATCGGACTGTCCTTGTACCTTCATCCGACAAAACGAAGAAAGTCAAAGTTTCTGTTGTCAAGTTGAAAGCAGAAAAAACTTCACTGGCACAAATAGAAATGCTTGAACAAGAGTTTCTCTGCCCAGGAAACAAAAACGGTTTGCTTTGCAATCACACGGCCTGTGGAATTACAGTTACGCTAAATGTGGATCATGTAAGGGATGCAATCACTCTTATTCAAATACCTGACGGAGAATATGATACATATGAGCATTTAGTAACAAGCTTCTGTTCACTGGACAAGCTGGCCTGTGGCTATACGCCCCCTCCGAGAAATTCACCTGCAGTTATTGTAGATATGAGCACTGTTTCAGAAACCTTGGAAAGAATGGATGATATCGTGTCCAAAACATACAGTGTTCGCAAGTCACACGGTGGTGGAATTCAGGATTTAATCAATGCACTAATTGTAACTCTCAAGAGACTGGGGTATTTGAGTTCTCTGATTGAATCACCTCTGGTTTACTCTGAGTTAATTCAAATGGCTGTTCAGAAATTTCAGATTGATTATAATTCAAACTGTAAATTAGCTGTACCGTTACTACCGAGTGATGGCTTACTGTGTCCGGACACATGGAAACTATTACAGCGTAGGCTTCCAAGAGATGCAGTGGGAGAGTAAATTGATATTAAATTTTTAAATTTCGTCTTTGCTATATGGAAGAAATGATTAGATCGACTGAGATGTCTGATGTAGCTTATACTAAAGTAATCTAAGCAAAGAGGAAGGAATGTACATTGCTGAACGAATTATTGAAAGATGTTTCAAATGAAGATATGATCGTCGCAGTAATAATTGCAATTTAAGCAAAAACTTCGAGGGGTTCGGTGCAAATTTGTCCGAAAAAAATGTCGGGACCTCAACGGGATTCGAACCCATCGAAGTATTTTTCGGGTAAATTTGCAATTGCTTTAATTGCAATTACCACTGCGACGATCATATCTTCATTTAAATTTTTATTTCCGAAGTTCACATCATCTTCATTCCATGAAAGATGTGTTATTTACAAAATTTGTACGTGCATTAAATATAAAGTATTGTAAATAATTAAAATACGTGGAAAAGTCATTACATTAAAATTCTTGCAAGTAATGAACTAAATACACTCTAATACAGATATATTTTTTGAGGTGCAGGAGATTTACATGGTATAGAACTTTGGTGAACGAAGCAGAATAACGAATTTTCATTAAACAGGCCGCAATAAAACATAGAAACAAGGCGTAACTTCAGCGTTCATTTTTTGAAAATTATTAAAATAAAGTTACAGTAAAACTCCTTTCTGCATTCCGCCCCCCCCCGCCCCCCGCTTCGGGTGTTTTCTTGTTTTGACAGTCTTTCTTTGTGAAAAGTGATACCGTAATTTCGCAGTAACAAGATAACATCAAGGGATAATGAATTTTGAATTTTGGCCAATTTGCAATTTGCAATGACAGGGTGCATCCCTGGGGCACTCAAGGGAAGTGTTAGAGGTGGGGGGGCTGACGTGGAGGCACTCGTGCTTAAAGCCTGATGATCCCTGTTTGGGATAAAATCCTTTCATTTCGCTGCCTAGTGAGAGGCAAGAGACCTTTATAATTCGTCGTAACCCTGACTCGTTTCAATGGCAATTAATTGATTGATATTGAAAATCAATACAAATGAAAGCCGCAGTCTTGAGTGATTTTCGATATTCATTGATTTACTTTGATTTTATTGATATTTATTGAAAACTGAAATGTGCTTTCTTTTTTCTTTTGTGGTCCCGTCACAGTCCTGTAAACCCCGGGAAATGAATCCAAGAAAAGAACCAAGAATAAGACCAGAACATATTAAGAATGGAAATCGAAATTACTGTAGTCCCGGCTGTTTATGATTTGTTTAAATTATTCAACAGACTGTTTTACTTCTCGGTTTACAGTACTTATGCGCAAATATCCACTTGATGTGGTCAAAGTGGGCTGACAAGATCTGCTTGGAGATGGCCAAGCTGGCCTCTTTCACTCCAAGCTTTGAATGCGTCACCGTGTTCTCCCCTCTTCTTGGAAACGGAAAACACTTCCCCTTCCTTTACTTTAAAAGGACAGTGGTGATACACCTTGACTACACAGGAAACAGAAATTTCCACAGTCATGACAGCGAGTGTGTTTGCGAACCAGCGTTTAAGCAAATGCCTACCCTGGTTTTTACTGTTGCACTATCAGCTGTTGATTATCAATACAATCAATGAAAATCAATGACGTTTAGACGCATCGGTGAGTGATAATCAATAGATTTTTATTGATTATATTGATTGAAATCAGTGATTGATTTTCATTGATTGTTGTTGTCTAGCTTGTAGCAAATGGTATGGGTACTAGGCTCGACCCATTCCACCGTTTCGCGCAATCATATCCAACATGGCGGCAAAACGTGCGCGTTTTGCAGGCATGGATAACGGCTACAATCTGCGATATCTGCGCTTAGTCGTTTGCAAATAACATGGTAATTTGGAACTTGATTCATCATTACCCGAGGAATCACTTGCATTCTGTTTTGTGCCGCCACTTTGGAAATCGTAGTGGAACCGTCTGGAGTACTTTCTCACGACCACCATCATTTCAAATTAAAGCACGTTGTTCGGCCTTGATCTGCGCGGGATCATCTAAACCTTTCTCTGTGTGGACCAAAGATAATCCTTCTTGTTCATGTCTGGGATATCTGCATAGATCTTTCACCATTCCAAAGTTAAGTTTGCATTCCTCAATAAATTTACTACAAGAAAATGTTGATGATGTAGTTCACAATAATTTGGAAGAAAGCGACAACGAAAAGGATGTTAAAAATCGCCAGGAAAGGATATTGAATATATCACTTGTCAATACCAAGGAAAATGAGAAAAACTGTGGGAGGAAAGATCAAGATCAGCAGATCCAAGTGGAGAAAAATTCTTTAGACAGTGAAAGTTTGAACAACTCAAGTACAATTGCTGAGCGTGTATCAGTGTTAGAAAATGCAGACAATTCTGCCGAGGGAAGCTTGTCAGAAACAGAGAATTCTGGAAGTATTTCACGGCAGAAGACAGTTGCACTTACACCAGGTAGCATTTTCCCCTCCAGCAGCTAACAATTCTGGGCTATTGCCACCACCCCTCCCCCCCTCCTCATTAAGGCCTTCAGTTTTCTTCTTATCTCTGAACTAGGAGAGTTTGACAAAGTTGCTTTGATCACTAAAAGACTTCCATTGGAAATGGGTTTTGCCCTGAGGAATTTAATGAAAACCTAATGTTACCACTAAAACATCTTTATATTTGCTTTGCTTTGTCCCTATGTTGGACTTACTGAGACAATGTGCAAGGTTTTGTCTGGTACAGTAAACCCATGTTTCTCCTTTATTTTACCATTTTCTTGCGATAAAACTGCAGTGGCACATGGAAAATCATCAGTGACTGGACCCTATAGAGAGGTGGAAATTGAGCCCATCCCAGACCTAACACCATACAATTCGCATTGACGATGTTTAGCGCAACACAGTGTTGCAATATTGTTGCAACATTGTTGCAAATGGATGCAACATTGTTCCAACATTGCAGTGGTGTGTTTCACTAAAAACCATTATTGCCAATCGTCTCGTTTAACATCATGTTTATAGTGTTGTGGCTTTTTATGGTTAACAGTACTGGATCTACCAGTGATTTAGTCACAAATAATATTGCTCTTTTCTCTCCTGTATTTGTACCTTAAAAAATCACTGTTTGGTTACTTTTTTTGTTCTTCTTTCTCCATAGGAAAAGTAAATAAATATTTAATTGGCTTCTTTGAAGATAAGAAAGTTAGAAAAATTGCACTTGAAAATGGTATAACTGGTAAGGACTCTTTACTAGTGCTTATCATCATTACTGATAATTCATAAACTATGATTTTAAATCTTTCTATTGTGATTGTGAACCAGTTTCATTTTTGTCGGCCGTCCTGTATTTTATTCATTGCTACATGAGTCGTTTTTGTGTCATTTAAAAGTCTCGAGGGTGTTTTGTACGTTTATAAGGACATTTAAGTGTTTCCTTAAACGTCATGGTAAATTAAGTGGATTTTCTCTTAAACAGAATAGCAATATGGACAGAGTTTTTCTCAGTTATAAAGATTGAAAGCTTATTGCTGATGGCACACAAAATGACTTATTATTTAATTTCTTATTCTTAAGTGGCAGGTTTATTCAAATTTGATGTTTGTTAGTCTAACATTGGCATTCTTGTTGAACCTCAACGAGGATGCCAAAAAACAGACAGGAATATAAGAAGTGTATGTTTGTAGCTATATATATATATATATATATATATAATGTCTTCTTACTTTTCTCATTTTGTTTTAACTTGTTTTAGGAAAATTATTTCACCAGATTTTTCAAGAATTCAGAAAAAAGATTCTTTCACAGATGAAAAAAGGAAACAGGGAAATGTTGAAAAAATTCAGTAAATTATATCATGACTCTGGTAAGTCTGCATAATTTGAGGGTAGAGGGTAATTTCAACCAATTTTATTATTCTTAGAGTCTGACCCTGACAGTGATCCAACAGCTCAAGTACTAATATATAGAGGATTTTACACGGTGGCGTGAAGATATGAATTTTATTGTTCTTTTTATTATATAGACAAAAAGACATCGATAAAATAATAGAGGGAAATTACCGAAATTACGTTATCGATAAACTCACGTGTGAGATAATGGAAAATAAACTACTTGGGTCCCGGATGTAGTTTTTATGAATTTTACAAGTGGTATGTCTTTTCGTAAAACAATCGTGTCTTTATAATAAAATGTGGTATTTTTGGAAATATCCATCCCCCTTAAATAAAGTGACTACTATTAACAATAACTCCTTCTTTACGCAATTGCATAAATTGCGTTCACTGCGACGATCATTTCTTCATTTTCATAATAACTCCTCCACTGGATAAAAATTTTAGTTTGGTTACAAGCAAAAGCTAAGGACATAACATCCCCACCAAGTAGGGATGGATGTCATTGTTTGGATCTCTTTTGACTGACCTACAATAATCACTGTAGTTTTGATTTCACGACATCCATCGTCCATTTTTAAAAACATTAATTTAATTTTTAAATTCTGCAACTTAATGTCACTTTGTTTATCATTTACAGACCAAACAGACAATTTGTTGCCATTATTTTTGGCATTTGCTCGTCGGGTCCATCCCATGTTAGACTGTATTGATGAGGTGAAAAAGATATCAGACTTGCGTGGTCCTGCAGATCTGTGAGTCAATAAATATTGCTCTCCCCTTCAATAAATGTTGCTGTCGGTGAGTGATTTCTCTCAGTGAAACCACTTACCTGTGACTCATGGTCCCATTTAAATTTTGAATGAGTTTTTATTAACTCCCAGGTGTTACATGCATAAATAAACTACTTACTTACTTACTTAACATTCTGATGTCATTTCTGTGGTTGTTAAGAGTATAGAGCATGGAAAATTGTTGTCAATTTCTTAAAATAATGTTGTTTTACGAAGAGTGGAAGTTATTCCTTTCACAAGTTATTCTCTTTCCATTGTAATGTTTTTTTTTTTATTAGAAAAGACCATGTTAGATATTCTTGCTCAAAACAGAAGTGGCTGGACTAAGGGGTCACAAACTCTGTATTACAGTTATGAAACTCTTACTTTTGACTGTGTTAGGTTTCCAGAAGCAAGAGCAATTAAAAGGAAAATTATATACCATGCTGGTCCCACAAACAGTGGCAAGACTCATTCTGCTCTGGAAAGATTCCATGCTTCTGATTCTGGTGTATATTGTGGACCACTGAGACTTCTAGCAACAGAGGTGTTCAGACGAACTAACGAGGCTGTGAGTTAAAAACTGTATTTAGTGTTGTATCAAACATTATGTAAGATTACTCTAAGAGAAAATGTATACAGATGCTATGTTTACAGGACCATTTCCAAAACAAATTTGTCGTAAGATACTAGATGCTAGAACTAACTAAAGGCAATGTGATGGTTCAGTTCTGAAAAGTAAAAAGGGAAGTTAACGTAAAAGAAAATTCAAGCCAGGCAAAGACAACTACCAATTTGAAAAAGAGTAACAGTCTGAAACTCCAAGGTGAAAGTAATGCATTCAGATACCTGTAAACTAGAAACAATATGCAAATTCAAACTAGTATTTAAAGTTCCGTAAATATTATGCTTGCATGTGAGGAGGCAAAAGAATTTCAAATTACAGAACGATAGGCTCCATTATGAGAGAGCAGCAGAAATCAAGCCCAACAAAGCAAAAAATGGTAAATTAGTGTAATATTATTGCAGCAGCATTAAGGTGAGTATATTATCAATTTTAAATCAATGGTGGCTTAACCATAGGTGAAGCAGGGTCAGAGTTCTCACCTCCCACCAAATATGTTCCTGGGTTCATATTTATCCTGATGGTGGCCTTCAGGGCGCTTTCCAAAATAACGTCAGAAATGACCGGCCAGACCAAGGTTGGACCAGACATTTTGGCAATGAAATAGGCTTTTTCCAAGAGGTTTTGCTGAAAAACCATCTCCTTTGTGCATAATATTTAGGATTCGACTGATCTTGATCGTTAGTTTTGATTAAAAGCGAAGTTCTTATCGTGATGGGAAAGGGCTAGCCAGTCAGTTATGACAAATGAAAAGTGCCCTCAATATGTGTGTTGGTTTGTTCTGGGGTTACCTTGCTCTGATAGGGTGTTTGTCTGTGTTCTCCAAAAGACTTGAATGATTATCATGCTTGTTTTGATTTGTTACCAACAATCCAGGGAATACCTTGTGACTTGTTAACTGGTGAGGATAGACAGTGGGCCATATCACCTGATGAACCTGCCAATCATATTGCAGCAACTGTTGAGATGTGTTCCACAAGAAGGCCTTGTGCGTGCTTATGCTTTGGTTCTATAGATAAAAAGATTTTTTAAGTACATAAAAATAAGCTGAGGTCAGTCAGTTGGAGAAGAGGTTTAATATAGGGGAAAGAATTTGTTGGGTAATCAGTGCTCCAAGTTCAACCTTTTTTCAAAGTTGCCTTTTGGCGACCTAAAATTATAAAATGGTTGCCAGGCATATATGTTAAAGTAACTGTTAATTTTATATTTCAGGTAACTTATATTTTTTCTTTGTTTCAACTTCATTGGCATACATTATCATGCCCACAAACAAAAGAAAAAAACAAAAATTATCTGAGATAAAAAATTAACTGCAACATATTTGTACAATATTGGTTGTCACAATAAAGGGCAGTTTGTACAACATTACATGAAAGGTTTGAAATAATCAAAATGGCTACCCAACTATCGCAGGTGCACACGACATCTCAGAAAACCCAGGAAGACAGAGTATATATACATGTCAATTAATAATACATGTATTTCGTGGAAATGTTTCTCCTTGAATTCTAAACACTGAGTAAGAAACACTATAGTGTAACAATAATAATTATTGATCGTGGAACCAAGGTCACCAAATTTTCCACTTTCACTGCAATTCTAGCTAGTTGCCAATTTTTTCCTTGCTATGGTGACCAAAATGGTTGCAGCTTAGAGTGCTGGTTATAAAATCTTTTCAGTCCTTATTGTTTTTAATCATCACCATGGAGAACAACTCAGACTTTGCTTATACCAGTAGCAGGCAGGTTACCTGTAACCTGTGAGCCTATTTAAAAAGTGGCCAGCTAGCTTGATATGAGTGACTGAAGCATCCAACACCTTACTGTTGTCTTGGAGGTGGTGGGTTCAAATCCCAGTACTTAAAGATGGTATTCTCTTTCTTAATTAAGACTGATTTGAGATGAGAAATTGTGATGTGTTATCTTATGTTTTTTGTCATTTTGGATAGATGATTGTGCTGTCATAGATGAAATTCAGATGATGAATGATAATGAGAGAGGCTGGGCCTGGACACGAGCTCTGTTAGGTTTGTTGTGCATTTTTTTCTCCTATTTTTTGCTCTATTCCTTAATTACATTTGACTTACTGAACAAGTTTTTTTTAACACCACACTGCTTTGTTTTTATCATCATTCTTCTATTGTGGAACCCTATTTGTCTTCCTTTTCCTTTGGAAATGATTTGTTTTCAATGGAATGTGACACAGAATGAAGATAAAAAAAGTTACATGTGTACAGGACATTTATTTACAGATAATATAGAGAAGTTCACCACTGAATATTCAATTTTACTTTTTACTTAGGTCTCCCATGCTTAGAAATTCATATTTGTGGTGATGGCTCAGCCATTGATCTGGTAAAAAGGCTGATATCTTCCTGTGGTGATGAATTAGAGGTAAATTAAAGTTCTACAACATTATTCATATTTAAGTAACATGAGCAGACCTCTTCCATATTTCCTCTTTGCCAATTTTAATAATGACTAACTTAGTTTTCAAAGTATGGTCAGAACAGTTTGTGCTTAGAATGTGTCTTAAAACAGTCTGGTCTTTTAGAAATGCCATTTCATATGCCTAGTATGGGAAATGCTTGCTACAGGTAATCGGGGGACCTGGTGACACTTTGAGTTGGGGCTGATTAATCCCAGGGTTTTCTAACAAAGCTTTTTGGTGGACAATTTTTTTTAGGTAGAACATTTGACTTGAGATGCACTAGTACTGCTATCCAACTTCTTTCAAGGTCCAGCTAATTGTTTTTGATAATGTTGTTTAAATACAGGTTCAGCATTATGAAAGACTCTCTCCTCTGACAGTAAGGCCTCATCATAGTCTAGGTAAGATGTTATATAGCATGTGTGCTTCCTTAATACTGGTGCCAGTTTTCTCTTGAATTAGCTTGGAAATCAGCCTGATTCTTGCATTTGGATTGTTGGGTTCGTTCTGTGGTTTAAGCCGATTTTTACAGCTGGTTGAAGCTAGCGATGTACAACAAGTGTTCTAATTCATGAAATTACAATTTTATACAAAATGTGGTAACAGGTTAAGTTCTCCAAAAGTCATCTCTCCCAAAGTTGTCCTTCAAAACCAGAGTTAGGTTGCCCAAGAAATAAAGTTGAATGAAGCAGTGTGTGGAATATATACCTCTTATTAACTGAGAGTGAGGTCAAATCTCAGACAGAGACCTTGATGTATTGACTGAGTGATAATGAGGTCAGTACATCAAGGCTGAGGTCGGAGATTTCCCCGTAATGACCAGATGGATGAGGTTAATAAGTTATTTATTATATGTTGCTTTATGAACTGAAACAAACCTGGCGATGTGATCAAAACCACAAGACACAGTTTCTTCGACAATAAGAATTTTATTGGACCTGAGCCTGCGATCAATTAAAACTAATAACTGGTCAGCGGATAAGTTTTAAAAACACGTCACCTCAATGAGTTAACACTTGGGTCCACGATACAGTCATCTGATACTGGTCAGTGGATACCTGTTAATTGACCTTAACATGCATGGTCCACTATCGAGTTAATGTATTTGCCTTGTACAACTAGCTAGTAATGTCCAGTCATTGCACGAAAATCTTGCCCGTTTAGCAGCGAATCAAAGAACGCGTTCTGCTGTAGCTATATAATAAACTTCCTTCTTTAAGACATGATGAGACGAAACAAAACCAACACCGCGATAGATGTGTAATAGGATGTTAGGATGTTGTTGAGCATGATAAAACACAACTCAGCATTTCAGTTGACTAACTATAAATTTCAGGCCACATAACTCTGCTTTTAGGGAACGTAACTTCGAAGGAGATGACTTTTGCGGAACTTGCCCTTAAACCTAAATTGCTGCACCTTCATGCTTTAATATCAGAACTGCTGTCTTATTTGACTATTGTCACTTTTTATTAAGATGGGAGGATCAGAAGAGTCAAGCCTGGAGACTGTCTGGTAGCTTTTTCTCAACGAGATTTGTACCAGCTAAGAAGAGAGATTGAAAAGAATAGTAACCAGAAATGTGCCATCATTTATGGTGGTCTTCCCCCAGGTAACTCCTAAAATTCTAATAATAATACATGCTTACATCATGTTTAAATTTCTCTTGTGAGAGATCGTGTATTTTTGATGGAAAAAGTTTTTTTTAATGTTGCTTAAAACACATGCAAGCCCTTACCCGTTCAGCTGCTCGTCTTTAACCTGAAGCAAATTTTGAAAAACATCGTAGAATTATTTCATGTGAAAAGGCTGCCATATTGACATCTTGAGGTTTTCCATTTGAAGTTTCTGCTGAAAACCTAGCCCCAGTTGTTCAAAAGGTGGATAAGGCTATCCACTGGATAGAAAAATTGGTTTCCCTAATTCCTATCCAGGCGCGGATCCACACTGGTTTCCACTGTTTTATGGAAATCGGTCTAATGAAAAGACTTTCCAAGTTGAAATCTGGTCAATATCCTGTCTGAATTACTTTAAAACCCAGGAAACAAGGAAAGGGGACTTCTTAAAAGGAGTAAAATCCCAAAACATTTCATCGGGGAGCCTGACGCCGGACCCCCTGGAAGTTTGTGCCTTCGGCTCTCGTTTAGGAAATCGGTCAGTATTGATCCGCGCCTTCCTATCCTGTGCCTATCAACGTCTGAACAACGGGGGCCCGGATGCTAAATGCTTATAATACGATAATGGTATACGTTTGTTGTAAGCATGTCACACTTCTTCTGTATTTTCTGTGCTATCCCTCTTTTATTAATACTATTATAATAAGGTAACAACTTTTAATTTACTTTCAACTCTTTCAATGTACAAGAGTATTTGTAAATGTCTTCTTTTGCAGCAACAAAAGTAGAGCAGGCAAATAAGTTTAATGATCCTAAAGATGATTGTTCCATACTGGTGGCCTCTGATGCTATTGGAATGGGACTCAACTTGTAAGTTCAATTTGTTGACTTTTGGGAGTGATCTTTAGGAACCTTGCGATCTGACGACGGCGACGGCAGTGAGAAAGTGCAAAAAAGCAATAGGTTTAATAGACAAAACAACAACTTTGTATGTGCATCAACTTTTGTTTTTCGTTTCTTTGCCGTCACTGTACGACTACGCTGTGATAGGCTAGGCTAGTCGTGAGACATTTTGCCTAGGTATTTGTCTAATTTCACGTTATATGGAGGACGTAAACAAGCGACCACAAGATTTTCTTTCCCTTTCTGAACCTGGACATGGTTCTTAGGATGTCAACTCCACAAGAGTTCGCATACATTTGACAAAGTGAGTTAGAATAATGGCGATCAAGATTGAAAAAAAAAGCGTATCCCCTTTTTAAACGCAGTTTTCACTGCCGTCGCTCACCTCGCGTCTTAAGGTCCCTTTTAAGTTTTTTTTCAGGAGAATTGGGTCTTAATTTGGCTTTTAACACTAGTGTCATTTTCTGTTTCTTTTCAGCTAAATGAACTACATTACAGTCTACCTCAAGATGAGTTTTTTTGACATTTTCTATTTCCCTTCTTTACAGAAATATTAAACGGATTGTGTTTAGTACTCTGATGAAGTTTGACGGGCAAAATATGGTACAACTTACGTCTACTCAAGCAAAACAGATTGCAGGGCGAGCTGGAAGATACGGTTCTAATCATCCTAACGGCGAAGCATTAACGTAAGAACCTAATTTTCATTAAATTCATGGGCTCGTCACTGACAAACTCAGTAGCAATGATTTTTTACTCAATATGTTGTCACTGCGTTCGACGTTAGGAGAACACAACTCCTAATCTTGGTATTCCTGCAGTACTTGGTGTCCCTGTGGTACTCAGGGGTGACCTTTTCGGCAATATTCGTCGTTCGTGGAATATAATCGTCCAGGAAGGTATAGCCCTGAGGACTGTTTTAAACTTGACTGATGTTTTGACAGATAGCCTGTGCACGGTTGCCCCCTCCCCTCAGAAAAAATCGGAGAAGTGGGCCCCTTCTCTGATTTTTTTTTTTAGGGGGAGGGGAGCGGCTGCATACAGGCTTTTGACAGATTGTGCGGAATTCATTACCAGTGTTGAAGAACTTGGTTCTTGAACTTAAAAATCAATTGGTTGACGTTGCAACTACATGTCGCTGCGATGAAAATTTATTTCTTTTGTAGACTGAGGAAAGAAGATGCTAATGTTCTTCACTCGCTGATAAAAGATCCACCACAAGAAGTTAAGGTAAATGTTTGTGGCTCTTCTCCATTTCTTCTTTTGGCAGCTACACGATATCAACTGAGAAGTTATAAAAAGTTTCTCGTAAAATTACCCTAAGTTTTTCAAGTTTGTCCTTTGCAATCCAAGTTAAATCTCTCCCATCCTCAGCCATCTTTACTCCTTTATAGTTTTTCTTTTTCCTTGGGGTTCTATTTTCCCAAATTAATATGTTGAAGCTTCCTTCGAATTCAAGGTTTATGTGTCGAACCTTAAAATATAAGGTCTCAAAGTAACGTTACAGAGGTGTTTTAAGTAGCCACAAAACTAACCAGCGTGAAGTTTACACGTGTTGATTTGAAGGTACTAAAAATTGTATCCGAAACACATCTAACGTCAACTGAGTAGACGAAAAAGACCTCCGATTGTATTTTTTATTTTTTCAGGCTGCAGGATTAGCACCAAGTATGGAACAGATTGAGATGTTATCTGAACAACTCCCGGATGCAAGTCTAGTCAAACTCTATGTAAGTTAACTCAAGCTGAGAAACTGGAAGATGTAAAATGGACAGGTTCCCCCACCTAGCTGTGCCTCTTATACAGAATCACAGTTTTTTTTCCTTGGGATACTGTACAAAGTGAACCCCAGAGAAGTTCATGAGCGGCTCGGTCTTTGCAATCCGACAACCATATTCATGTTCTTTCTAATTGAATTCGCCCTCTATTAAAACATGTCCATTGATTTGCCCGAATTGACATGCTGTTTATTTTTACATTGTAGGAAGTTTTTGAAAGCGTTGTTCAGTTGGATGGTGCCAATTATTTCATGTGTGATTTGGAATTCAAAAAGGTTGGTTTGTGCAGCTACAAAAAGTCCCCCTACTTTCACTTTTTAAAACTCAGTCTATAACTTAACTCCATTGTCTATTTTTCATTTCTGTCGTTTTTTTTTCTTTTTACGTTCTTCTCTAGAAAATCGCTCTCAAACTGCGTGGAATTCCCTTGAGCATAACAGAACAATACGTATTCAGTACCGCACCAATCGGCTCCAAGACCATCGAACTTGCAGTCAAGGTACCACATTTAAAATAATAATAATAATAATAATAATAATAATAATATTTAATACTTATATTGCGCTTTTTCTATAAAAATACTCAAAAGCGCATTACAATATTATTAATAACTAAATTAAAAACCAGTAAAATTACCCGATAAAATTACAATATTTAAAAATAAATAAATAAATAAATAATCTAACTAAAAGCCTTCTTAAATAAATATGTTTTAACAGAGCGTTTAAAAGAGTCGATTGATGTTTCCTGTCTTATTGGCAGAGGAAGACTGTTCCATAAAAAGGGGGCAGCCATCGATAAAGCGCGATCTCCCAAAGTCTTCTTCGTTCTTAGCCGAGGTCTTTCTAACAATATACCATTATTGTTGCGGCGTAGTTGGTAACGTGAGTCCGGTAAGACAGAGACAAGATCCTTAAGATAGCTAGGCGCAACACCGTGAAGAATCTTAAATGTAACAAGGAGAATCTTAAAATCTACGCGCAAGCGCACTGGTAGCCATTGGAGTTCTCTTAGCAAAGGAGTAACGTGACAATACTTAGGTGCGCAGTAAACCAATCGAGCACTGGCATTCATGACTCTTTGAAGTTTCTTAATTTGATACTCAGGAGCACCGTACAATAAACCATTACAGTAGTCAAGCCTGCTTGTGATGAACGCGTGATCAAGCCTCTCGGTGGACTCACGAGACAAATACTTCCTAATGTGCCGGATATTGTACAAATAATAAAACGCGCTAGCACAAGTCTTAGACACATGAGTCGACATGTCCAGATGAGAATCGAACCAGGTGCCCAAATTGCGCACTGAAGAGGCAGGCGATACCTCAGCTTGGCCGATCGTGATCTTGTCAACGGACACCTTTGATAACTGTCGTTCCGTGCCAATGATCAAGAACTCAGTTTTGTCGTCATTTAGCATTAACTTATCATCTCTCATCCATGCGCGAACGTCACCACAGAATGCACCACAGTAGAGTATTCCTCATAGTTTTTAACCGAATGGTCCCGTTTAAGATTTGGATCAAAATATAGAACCATTTTCTACAAAATTAAAAACTTTGATTTCATCGTCACACTTTAGCATTTTATGCAAAAACTACAAAGTTGATAGCCTGCTCCAGGCTGTCGGTCAGTCCTCAGCCCCCACGCGGATTTCGCTCAGTTTTTCCAGTACTTGACCCGCTTTCCTCACTATCTGGCGTGGAGCCTAGAACAGTGCTTCTGTCCAATAACTTTTCAGTTAGTTCCGTTTGAATGGTGATTCAAAAACTATGCTAGAGCCACCTTGTACAGCACAGTGCCGAATAGTACCACGGAGAAGTGCAGTCCAAGGTAGACACCTCCCAAAGGGTTGGTCACTGCTAGAGATCTTCAGTCCTTTACTTTTACTGTCTATAAGGCCAAGACCTCTCTAAGCCAAACACTTATTGCTGGCTCGAACGGTGTCCTTCTTAGCGTCTATTTAAGCCCGCGAGCAAGCTCTCTATTTGGCAGAATCGCGAGAATTCACGCAAGAGACGCACGCGAAACGAGATTTTGCTCGCAGGCTCCTTCTATTTAAAAGGTCACACTCAAAAATTTCGTTCTCAGATTCATAGCTTAGAATCATACCATTTGGCTCTGAGTTTTTAATCAAAAATAACATTGCTGAAATTTATTACCGACAGTTCGCCCAAAACGTGAGCAACAAACTACCCCTGACCTCCTCCATGTTAAAAAAGATAATCCAATGGCCTCCTAAGTCACCCAGGTCCCTGGAACAGCTGCAGAATTTGGAGGCACTACACGAGGGACTGGATCTTTATCTCTGGCTCAGGTGAGTCGAGGGTGAATGAGCCAGTCGTTATTGGGGTCTTTGCTGTATGTCTGAATCCTTTTTTTTCTTTTTGCCCTTTTACTCTTTCTTGTTTCTCATGGTGTTGTTGTATCCTCTTTTTTAACACTCGTAATTCTTGGTTCAATTCGTCTTTATTTATTAAATGTAAATTCGAGGACTTTTGTTGCTTGTCCCCTTGTTGCTGTTCTGCATTTTCTTCTGCTTCCTTAACATATGAGGTCTTAGTTCAATGCGTCTTAATTTACAAAACATAATCTTGGGCTCTAGTGCAGTAACTTTTAAGTAACTACTGGCCAACTCGAAAGCCTCTGCCACTTTGACCACTACAGTCATGCATACTATGAACTTTTTAAATTCCATTTTTTCTATTTATGGGTAGAAGCGGCTGACACCTCGATCCTTGGAAAAGAAACTTGCCCCACTTTGTCTGTCCTCACCCACAGGCTTTAGTAGTTCAAAAGGTGGATAACGCTATTGGCTAAGCACTGGATAAATCGCTATCCAGTGGATAGCGCAAAAATATTTCCCAAATACGTAGCCGCTTGATAGTGATTTATCAGGTGGATGGCGCTATCCAACGTTTGAACAACCGGAGCCTGTATAAATGGGCACCAGCGATATACTACCGGAGCTACGGCCATGGACTAGCAGTCACAGTCCTCTATTTTTCTGTAAGATCGTCGAAATCGAGCGCTTTGCATTACGGGCTGCCAGCCCATCTTGCATGAGTGTCAAGACTACTTTATAGGGACGGAGGCGGTTTGGGAGGAGGCGGGAATTCGCCCCCCCCATAGAGCTATAATCCTCGACGCCGGCCCCCTCGGTACATTTGAAAGTCAAGATGGCCGCCATTAACGGTAAGAGGCGCTATATCTCGACAATGTCCCGAAAAAATAGGGGACTGTGAACAGTCTACGGAATTTAGCGCCGGTCGTGTGGGCATAATGGTTCATGGGCCCTTTATTTTACCCTTACATTTGTACATGTATCTTTGAGCAACAATTACATTGTTCAATTTCAAAAGCGTTCAAGTAGTATTATTGTCCAAATAAACTTTATTGTCGTAGTTACCGTATGTCGCACATATTTGTGGATGTGGAGAACGCCTGTGAAATGCAGCAAATCGTGGAAGATATCATAGGAGACGCCGTGGAGTCCAACACGCTTGGAGTCATACAGCAACGCCGCAGACGAACACGTCTGAATGACAGGAAGTTGGAAAAGTGGTTCAAGTATCGTTAACTTGGGTACGTTAGGATTCAATTACTCAATATATGTACCAAGCAGTTGTTATGCAAATTAGCCTGTGTATAGAGTCCCCCTCCCCTCAGAAAAAATCGGATAAGGGGTCTTTCTCCGATTTTTTTCTCAGGGGGGAGGGGGGGGGGTCTGTATACAGGCTAAAACCGGCCGTTGTCGAGGTTATTTTGGCAGTTGGGGACACGTTTTAGCGGCCGTTGCTGTTGTAGAGAGGTGGCCGTTGCAGAGAGGTTTAAGCAAGAGTCAATGTATAAACTGTCCGCAGGAGCAAAGAAAGCGGCCGTTGTAGTGAGTTGGCCGCTGTGGAGAGATGGCCGTTAGTGGAGATTCGACTGTAGTTGATTGACGACGGCTGCCACGTTTTCCCGCCAAAATGACGCTCGTTCACGCGCGCGCACCACTTAGTGTTGAGAAAATCTTTAAAGAAAATCTCGTTGTCGTACTCGTCCTCGTCCTCGTCCTCGTCTTAGAATCTTCAAGGTCTCAGTAGCGATCGTAGAACGTAGCACCTGGGAAAATACTGAAATAAACCCAACTTTAACCTTTGGTAAATCGTCCTCTTCCTATGCTTTCTTTGCAGGAAAATTCTGTCAATTGGTGAAATTTTCTTATGGCCTGTCAAGGACACCTACTTAATGGCATCCTGAGACTCGAAGTGAACCTTTAACCATTCATGAAAAATGTGTACGGTTTTTGGTACTTTTTATTCAACGTTCACCGACGCAAGTTTAACATCTAAATGCGATGGTGATGTTTGGTCATATTTTTGTAGCGACGATATATGCGTTTCAATAAAAATATATATTGAATAATAAGAAATAAATTATCACATCAGGGGTAGTTACGTTGTCTGTGACAATATTAGGCTGATTTAGCTACAGAACGGGAACGTCAGTTGAAGACGGCGCGCGCAAATCAATCAACTGGATTGACCAATGGCAGAGCGGCAAATTGAGCACCGGAAGTCGTGTTTAGTCCTTTCCGCGCGCTTTCCTGTCGTCAACTGACGTTCCCGTCCTGTTGCTAAATCAGCCTATTTTCAGTGTTAAAGGAGACGTTCTGGTCTAATGCTTCTTTTTTTCATGTAGTACAGTCGAAGCTCTCCTTGCGACTACTCTCGTAAACGACCAGCTCTAGTTACGATCACCATTGTGAAACCCCGTTTGTTAAACATTGTAATGGAAGGCTCTCTTAAGTGAGCGCTCCCGTAAGCGACGGCGACCACTTTTAGGATTACCCAACTGCACTTTTCCTTTTTTTTTAACGCTCTCGTAAGCGACCACTCAGAGTCTTATTCATATAAATCAACACTATGAAATTGCACACTGCGTTAATGGTCGAAAAAATTGGATGTAAAGTTTAGCCGTGTCCATATCAGATATAAAGACACTCATTAAACATTATTCAAAAAATTACTTTTATTTTTTCTTTTTGAATTCTCAATGAGTTTCTGAATCTCTCGTTAGCGACCACCCTCTATTGTTTTATCATGATGAGCTCTCGTAAGCGACCAGCTCTAGGTACGACCACTTTTTCGAATTTCCGAAGTGGTCGCTTACGAGAGCCTCGACTGTAATAAAATAACAAAAGTGATAAACAAACAGCTAGGGAAATAACTTGTAGCGGGGAAATCTCAAACAAGCGAAGAGTTTATAGGAGGTAGATTAGTAGTATAGGGCACACCAAATTAACCCGTTTTTGCGTACGCAGGAATACATTAACGCCGATGAGATTATAGCCTTTTGGTACACTTTTGGTTTTGACATTCTTGACAACTAAAAAAGAGGGTTATTTCATCATGGTGGAGGTACGTTAGTATCAGTGAATCTGTGAAGAACCCTCGACGTGACCAGAATTCGTCATTTGTCTCCCTTTGTACTTTTAGGGAAAGTACCACGAACAAAGTTTCCATTTCGGATTATACGTTTAACTTTGTTCTCTTGGTCCCAACAGGAGTTGAAAACAATGCTTATGCAAAGCTTTGGAGGGAAGTTCAAAAGGGCATATTATATTCGCGTTTAATGGAGAAACAAGAGTTTGTCAGTGGGGTGTGAGACTCGTACCCAGTCACTTTTATGTGTTTTGGGGGTGAGAGAAGATTAGGGTTAGGTTGAGGCGCGCGAGTACTCAGAGCGAGCGAAACGCAAGCGCGCTTGAAAATCACCCCACGCGAGAAAGGTGAGACGAGGCGGGGAGAGAGAAAGACACGCCTTTCTCCCCACCTCGTCATCGCAAAACTCGCCATGACATTCACCGAAGCTGTATGATATTTATCGTTAAAATAATACTATATCTTCTTTGTTTGGTCATGGCTTTTGCTTGAATGGCCGGCTATATACCCTCTCAACATTCTGGGCATTCAAGACATATAATTCCGTTACCCTGTGGGTGAAAGTAACGACGAAACCAAATAGCATCGGGCGTCCATCTTGGTGCTTCGCGGCAAACTCTGTAACCGGATGTGATGTCATAAATCGGTGGATCATAGGTATACGAAATTTCGCTAAGTCGTGCCCCCCCTAAGTCGTGCCCCCCCCCCCGTTCGGAAACTAAGGAGTAAGATTTGGTTTTGATGGTAAATATTAATCTGCAATTTTGACGGTTGACGGTAAAATGTTTGGGACCTTTTTCGACGGCGGTTTGACGGCTGACGGTAACGTTAAACCCGATAAGACAGATAAGGTATCAAGGGGTTTAGAAACTGGTCGTTTCGATACGAGCTTAAGCAGTGAAACTGAACAACAACTTCGATAAAATGGTCGGAACGAGCTGTAAGTAAGGGGGCCTTGAAGGGGTTGGACCTCGGAGTGGAGCCTCCCTGTATGTTATATAACCCCGAAAAACTCGCTCAGACTAAGGGCCAACGCCAGCTTCCAGTGCCGTAGCCAGACCAAACGGCCAACCGAGGCAGGCGGGAGTTGCTAGGGGGGTTCGGGGGCATGCCCCCCCGAGAAATTTTGAACTTTAGTCTCTCGGAAATGCGATTTGCAGCTTTTTCTGGGCCTTTCGGTAACTTTTTTTCGAGTTAATTTAAGTGGAATTTAAAAAGCAATATTCAAAAACAAGCTACATAATCTGGGTGACCGTTAACCTCGCCAATGGTTTTGATCAGTATTTGTTCCAAAAAAATTTGAGTTAACGTACGTAGCCCCTTGAGATCGATGATATGGTAATTTTTTTATAGTATATTGACTGAATTGCTGAATTCTTTGTAATATCATGATGCGTTAAAAATATCCGATGATCGCTTATGTAAAATAAAAATGATCGGCGAAATTCGTCACAATTTTACCGAGGCGAGTGCCTCGGTTGGCCTCATACTAGCTACGGCGCTGGCTTCTCATTCCCCCTACGATGGCAAATCTTCCTCGCTAGCGAGAAGCCCCCCGGAACCCGGACTTCGATGTAGGCCTGGTAGCTAGCACCGGTACGACCGGAGCTCTTGGAGACGCCTGGGGGCTTTTGACACCTGCTCACACAGCTTGGTTTTGTTCTGCGATCCCCCGGATTTCTCGTCCGGTTATTAGAGCTTATTTGTCCTGTAAAAGCTCTTCGACTGCAAGGATTTTCTCCACTAGAATGTTTGTGCGCGATACTTCAGTGAGTATTAAAGGCAGTGCGTCCTCGCTCTGCAATAATCTGACGGTTTTGTCGTCAAGGGAGAAAGAGTCGGTGACTTACGGTGTCGTTCACAAGGCGTTTGTTTGCATTACCAACGTTACGAAGGGAAGCGCCGTAAATCAGAAACAAGTATCTTGTAAAGGAGAAGGAGCTCATAGTAGTTCTGCTGTGTTACAAGTAAGTGAGCTGGCTGTTTATGCAGTCAAACTATTATGTACATTCAGTCTCCCGTGATGAAAATATATTCGAGAATCGTTGAATAAATAAGCGCTTGAAATTGGGATCGGATCAGATTCAGAGTCGCATAGAATTACGGCTTATTAGACGAAACAAACACTTCTTTTACAAAAAATCGAGAGGTTCACGGCTAAACTATATAGCGTAAGCTTAATCCATGCAAATCAACAGCACAACTTTACTTTTGATAGTTACCGGTGGTAAGTCTGTCTAGATCTACAGAATTAAGCGGGCGTTTTGTTTGTTTCTCCGATTTTGATAGATGTCTTTACAGTTAGTTTTTCTTTCAAATTTAAACGAAATGCATTGGGAAGTAAGTAAAAATATGTATATTTTATTACTCAGTTGAATTTTTGTTGCCATTTTCTAAATTAACATAGTTATTTTTTTAAAATTTCTAGTAGTTGAATGGTAATCGCTTGTCACCTCCAAATTTTACATTTTGGAACGTCCATTTAAACATAAGCAATGAAATGATACATGCAGAATTGTTCAGCCTAACAAAACATGAGTATCACCTGTTCTTAGCAGGAAGTCAGTGCAAGGACTTTCCCTCTCTATCTTGAACCTGCTACTGCCATTATTTTGTTACCACGTTAGTATTTTTTTCAAGTGGTCAGTTTGGCAGATATGTTAAAAACTTGCCCTGGCTAAATTGTTTTTACTGGTAATCATTGCTTCATAGTCATAATAAAGGCAACGACTGGCACAGAACGACACAATCTGTGTCTCAAGAGTGTCCTTATTTAAGGATGTTATCATTTTAAATGTGGGAGAATGTTTGGAAATTGTGACTTGGCAGTGTATTTTTGCACTTGCCCTCAGTGGATTTGCAATACTCCACAGATACATTTTCCAGGTTCGGGAAAAGTTCAATCACGTTTGTTTATTTTTAAAAAATTTTAAAACTAAACTAGTGAGCAGCACTCTGCGATCTGTTGCTGTTAAACTTGTTTATCCTCCTATGTGTTTCGTCTAACTAACGTAGACTTCTTCAGGGAGTTTTACAATCAAATACTAAACGCCTGTATTTAAGCCATAATATGACTAAAAATAATGATGGTCACAAACATTGAAGGTTTGGCCGGATTTACGAAAAGGAACAGGTGCAGCTGTGAAATTTTTATGCAAGGCATGAGAAAACTTTGGGGCCACCGTTTTAACTAAAACTGTGGCCCCAAAGAGCATAACCCTAGTTGCTTAATCAGCTTTTATGGTTGGCAGAAAGCCAAACCTCACGTGAGGTCTTGGATGTTAAATTCAAAAATTTCTCAAAAATGAGTTGTCTAGTGTAGAGGGTGTCCGAAAAGTTCGTTCCTCTACTTTATAAGTCTGTATTTCAGTAAGATTGGACTTGCTAAGCAAATCATTTGAAGAAAAGCTGTGTGTTTCAATCTAATTCACTATTTTCATACTGATGGTGCCATCTTTTGACTTGAATATTCGATTTGTGTACTTCCGTGCCAAAGGTGCCCGTGCGCGTTTTTTTCCCCAGCCACGTATTTTTTGTATTTCATAGCCCGAATTACTCGAACTCCTTCCTTGTTTTTTTGTGAATATCAAGAAAGATAAACTCCCTTAACGCAAAAAAGTTCAGCCACGTGAGAGCATAAGCATGTATACTTCGATTTACTGGCCTATCTGTTGTAGAAACTGCTTAAAAAACTGGAAAAATTCGAATGTTGGGTGGTAAAATGATCATGGAGAAATGGAAGTTTTGAAGGCAAGAAACGAAGGGGAAGACCAAAAGTCCTGAATAAAGAAGCCAAAATAGTTTTGAAGAAGGCTAGATACAAAATAGGAGACTCGACAAGGAAGCTCTCACATAGTTAACCAGCCAAGTCCAGAAAGGGTCATGAAAAGGTGTTTAAAATGTTTAAATTTAATGGCCTCTGAGGTGGCAAAAAAAAACTCTGCTTTGTCTGCCAAGTAACCCCCAGCTCGTCTCAAATTTGTAAAGAAGTACAAAAGCCTTGCTGTGGAAGGGGGTGGGGATGATTATTGTTTTTGGATGAATGCCCAAAATAAATTTTTTTCAGCTGTCTAAACTAAACAAATATTGTTTGGGGGTTGAACTGGCTCCTGCACACCAGGTGATGAAAAAGCTCCAAATGGATCATCTGTGGGTCTACTGTATCCCACTTCAAGACGCACCGGCTACAGAATGTGATAAAAAAAACAAAAAGGGCATGCCAGTTACTGAAATTCTGAATATGTGTACTCGATAGAGAAATAAACATCTTGTAGAAATTTTCATGTAAAAATAAAGTTTTGATCAAACGTTATAGTGCATGAAATTAGAGGAATGAACTTTTGGGACACCCTGTACAAATTTTTGTTTTATCATACTCATCCGAACCATGTTATGGCCATCTTGGGCTACCTGACCACTGCTAATATGGATCCCTGTGTCTGCTGATACATGTAGACATTTGGCTAAAGCTTGACCTCAAAGATTCTTACCATTTTTTCAAGCAAAGATTTTCTAACTCAGTCAGAATAGAATCTGAATATTTTGCTTGAATCTCTCATTGAACTTAATCAGTGATTATGTTGAACCAACAGTTGAGATCATCTACCTCATGGACATGTAATTGTTTTGGGGGAGAATATGATTATAAACAGCTGCTTGCTGGTTCCACTAGATTCCCTTACTGTATTATCTAGTTACAATTAAGGCTCCGTCCACACGTATCCGGAGATTTTTGTATCCGCAAATTTTTTTATGCGGATACAAAAATATCTGCGTCCACACATAGCGTATACGAATCGTATACGACCGTCCACACGTATCCGATTCGTATCCGGACATCTCAAAGGATTAGTCAACAGAGCATGTGCATTAAGACTGGTTCTGATACTGTGACGTCAGCGTATACAAAAATATACGGATACGACCGTCCACACGTATCCGGATACACAGCGTATACAGAAATTTCCACTCTGGAGAGCGTATACAGAAATCTCAGGATACACCGAGCGTATCCGGCGGACATGTGTGGACGCTAGGTGTATCCGCATAAAAAAATTTGCGGATACAAAAATCTCCGGATACGTGTGGATGGGGCCTAACACAGGTGGCCCAAATTCGGTGCATAAATTACCACATACATGTTTCGATACTGTTTTGCATATTATGAACTATTAATTATTATTTTGTATGAGAAATTCAGATTTGTCAAGACATAGAAATATAGGCAAACTTCTAGCTTAGCACAAGTGCTGAAACTAATCGGGGATAAATATAGAAAATATAAATTTTACTTACACAGCTATAAATTCATTAATTTTACAGGCAAAATGGTGTGAGTTACCAGAACGGAAAATTTTAGTTATCACCTCTGTGAAGGGTGCTCAGGTAATAACAACTAAGTGACAATTTTTTTTTTAGTTTTTAATGTTAAATTTTAATGTGTGGTCAATGTTTTATTGTTCTACCAACTTAGCCAGGACTCAAACTTTTAATAGCAAATGATCCCACTTTATTGACAGCAATGTCACATAATGCAGCCGGCATTTTAAGAAATTGGTAACACACAGCATGCAACCGTTGAGTTATGGATGCATGTGGGAAGTTGCTAATCATGACTGATTGATTTGCCTAAGAGTTACTGAAGGTGTAGACAAGAGCATGCATCTCTAGCTTCTTTAGTGGACACTAGCTTTTGTGTTTGTTTACAACCTGGGGGGATACACAATAAAGTTTTATACAGGAAGGCTCTGCCCCAAGGTCCACCCCCTTACCCTTTTATAAACCATTTTTGACAGAAAAGGAACCCCCTTCATATACCCTCTATTGGCAAATTGTACCCCTTTCACATACTTAGCTCAGAACTTTCCATCCTTTTTAACTGCTGTAAATTCACTGTCTTTAAAATATAAATTAACCAAAACTTTTTGACACTCAGCCATAAGATGTATCTGTTAGCCCTTTTTTGCCTTTTTATGACCAAAATGACATAATAATTATGTCATTTTTTAATTATTATTTTCCTACCCTTTTATATACCTGAACTAGTGAAATCCCTACCCTTTCATATACCTGAAGGTTGAAAAAGGTACCCCTTTTTGGACGGAGCCTCCCGGTATAGGCTATTACAGGGAGTACTGCCTTCCCCTCAGGGAGTTACTGTGAGCAAATAGGCAATAATAAATGGGAAAGTGACCAATTAAAGTACACACTTTGCTTTTTTATATTTATAAAATTTTAACTGATGCAACAAGTTTTCTGTTCTTCCTGAGATAGATAGAACTCTACCCCCTTTCCTCGTTATTCAAAATAAGGTACTAAAAAAAAAGCCAACAAACCATTGTTGTCTCTTTAAAGTTCACAGTTTAAGTGAATTTTAGGCCATGCTTACCCTTTAGTGGATAATGTAGTTGTACAAAAATGTGGTGATAGTTACTTGTTTGCTTTCAATTGTTGTTTAGATGTTTGAAACTGATGGATCAATTATGATATTTTGGCAAGCACTCGGAGAGTCCAAGGAGGGAGGTATGTGTAAACCTTGAATGTTGTTTCGAAGCTCCATAAGATAACCAGATTTTTAAGGCTTTTTTCTTGTTGTATTCCTCAATCGATCTGGATCCCTGAAAAGAGCAGTTTTTGGTGACAATTTTTTTTACAATTCGTTGTACAGACAAAAGGGATTGAAGTTTTGAGAGATTGGATATTTTGAACAGAATGTTCAGGTAGTTCTTGAAAGAAAACTAAAAACACGTTAATATTTTTTTTGAGTCTTGGATACAGAAAGTAATTTGAAAAGCTTCAGTAAACTCCAGAAAATGAAGGTTACAGGTTTCTGTTTCAACAGGAGTATATTAAATCGGAATTACAGTATACCATAACGATGTATACTTTCCTAAAACAAACATTAAGACCTAGATCAGTGTTCCATGCAATTCTTCAGTTCATTTCTTTGTCTCTCTTGGGGCTTGAAGAATACTTCAACTCCAGCCTTAGGGGATGTACTCCATTATAATGGTCTATAAAGGGATGTGCCGCTGGATAGGGTATGATTTTTGTCCAACTTGTCCTAAACAGAGCATATAATGTTGTGTGATTCTGTCCTAATTATTAACAGCATATGTAATTTTGTGGGAGTCTGTCCTAAACTGAGTATATAATTTTGTGTGAGTCTGTTAACAGGGTATTGCCTGCACGATTGATCTGATTTGCTAGATGAAATTTGTTTGTACTCCAAGTATACAAAAGCAATGACTAAGAACATGAATTTGCTCTATTGAAATTGCCAATAAATTTCTTTAAAAGAAGATGGTGTGCTTTTTGTCCCTTGTCCTAAACAGGGTTATAAAATTAAGGGTATTGTCCTAAACAGGGTATGTATTTTAGGACTTTTGTGTGCTAAACAAGGTCAGGGTTTCAAACCCTCAGTGGCTCACCTATATGCAAACATTGGACGAGTGCCCCCCCTACTCCCCCCAGGGACTCCGGCCTGCTCACGCTGTGCTTGCTCAGTGTCAATAAGGCCATTTATACGAGGAAAAATAACACTGGTCTTGACAGCCCCTAACACCTGTTCTTCAATGAGAGGCGTCTTGGCTAAGTCGCGTCTTAATGTGCCATTTATACGAAATCAGGGCTTAAAATTAAAAAAATCTTCAGGTTGCCTTTAGGCTACAAACTGGAGAAATATAGTTGCCAAATGCAAATTTTTAGTTGCCAGTTTGCATAATGTAAATGACACACCTCATAGTGCTATAGTAAAGAATGGTGCAATCCATCGTTTTGATTGTTTGAAAAAATTGCGGACAGAAGTCGGTATAAATTTTGGGGTTGACCTTGCTTTTGTTTATGCGATTTGGCACATTTTTTATGATGAAAGCAAAGCAAGATAAGATGAATTTATGTTTGTTTTAACTTTACTCTTTTAATTTAGATCTAAGTCGTAGAGAAATCTGGTCGCCAAAGTGGTGACTAAACCAGAATTTTTAGTCGCCAAGGAGAAAATGTTAGTCGCATTGGCGACTGTATCAGTCTCAAATTCGAGCCCAGGAGATAGTTTGCGTCTTATTTAGGACGCATCTAATGAAAGATGCGTCTTATTTTTCCTTGCATAAATAACCCTATTGTTCACAATCAAGTTACAAGTTGACTTGCCTGAATGCTTGTTTATTGGCAAGTGACCTGCACAGCCTAAAAAGTTACTTGCCCAGCAAGAAAATTTTCAGTTCTGTACTGTACTAACTTGTCCTGGACAACGCGACAGGTCTATTTTTGAGCCCTTTTTTATTAAATGTACTTATTCACCTCCTTAAAAAGATGTTTCTAAGATGGATACTTAGTGCCACTCCAAAAAGAGCCTGTCTTAGAGACAGAGAGACTAATGCGATTTTACTACTTTGGTCCATTTTTACACAGTTTATTCTCATTTTGCAAGAGGCATTTGTGCGGCTGGAGAGAAGTACATTTGTGTTGGTAAGCTATGCTGTAATCTGTTCAGTTTTAAGGTAAATGGTTTTAATTTTGATTTTGATAGAAGGTGACTATATTTTGTTCATTATTGGTGGTGTTGTCTTGCTATGCTTCAAGCACTTTGGACCAATACAAAACTAAAATCCTTGTGCCACTTGTAAGATACTCAGTTTTTATGCCCAAAGATTCCACTAGTGCACAACCTGTGCAGTACAAAGAATCTTTCCAAGCATTTCTAATAAAAGCAATAATATTTGGTTCTGGACCTAGAGCAGTTAGGTATACTTAAGCTTTGTAAGATTGCATATAAACACGGGTCATTTTTTACCCCACCTAAGTAGGTTACCTCGCCTACCTGATGCCTCCCACCTCCATGTAAACAGGCCCTCGTCAGAAACAATTGCATGGCAGGCTATCAACTACAGCAAATTTTCAAATGCTTTTCAGGCACATCAGAGGGTGCAATTATGGTGTTTGATATCCCTCCTCGTGGAACAGCTGTTAAACTTCAAGAGACTCTTACTGCGCACAAGGTAGCGATATGTGAGCTGGAATCACAAGGCAGTCGTATGGCATCTACAGATGAAGAAGGAAATATTATACTTTGGCAATCAGGGGGCCATTTTACTGAGATTATTAAAATTGAAGGAAAAGGGTTAGTAGTGTTTTGTGGCAAAGTTTAAACAGTTTAGAGGATGCTTAAAGGCAGTGTGTGAGGATGATGACTTCAAAGTGGCATCACACACACTAAAGGGTCCAATGGGGTTGCAACTTTGACGGTTGACAGTTATTATTTATGGAAATTTAGCCCAAGAGTTCAATTAAATATTAACTTTGATGTTAATTAATATTGACTGTTGTGTTTTGGAGGTTTTCTTGGCCTTTAATTCACTTAATATCAAAATCTTTTCACATATAAGCAAGTTGTATTGTCATGTCTAGGGATAGTGTTTTTAAGAACATGGGAACTGATTTTTCCAGTTTAGAGTTTCTTCAGGAGCCAGACAGCCTTGAAGATCAGCTGAATAGTGAGATTTGAAAAACCTTTGAAACTTATTGGTGGTTAATATTAATCTGCATAATGGGAGACGGTAAAAAAATACCTGTTTCTATGGCTGACAGTTAACCCCATTGAGACCCTCATATTAGCCTGTAGCATAAAAGCAAGCTCTCTATTTGGAAATAACAAGAGTTGAAAGTCACACGAGTGTGAGTTGCACCTTTCTTTGCACACCTCTCTACATTGTAGGCTTACTTCTTAAGTCTTTGTCAGTTGTCACTGCTCTTTTTGTAGCTTGAAGCAACTCAGAATGTCCCAATTCCCAGTTGCTGGTATACGAGTATACTGTTTAACTTATGCACCTTCAGCAATGTGTTGTTGTTGGTACTTTTACACTAGTGGACAAAAAGAGGCATAGCCTGCGAAAACAAATGGGGGACATTGTGCCATGAGGGATGTCTGCATCTCAGCAACAGAATTTCCATACTGATGACAAAAATTCTGTACAGAATCTGTTTAGGAACTCTCATTGGTTGAAGTCGTAGGCATATTGTTTTAGCTATTGTTTACAAACGACAGCCAAAAGACAATTGGTCACAAGTCAAGTCAAGCACACAAAAACACAATAAATCTACTACAAAACATTCAATATTCATGGCATATATTCTTCTTTAGAAAAAGCATTTGACTTTTGCCGAAGCTTGTTTGGAGAATAACACAAAACTTTACTATAATCGACTAGGAGAAACATAAAATCGAACAAATTTACATTTGGAACCCCATGACTACTAGATATATTATGTAAACATTGAGTTACGTCATCAGTGTGGAATTCCTGTTGCTGAAGCACAGATGTCACTCCTGGCAAAACGTCCTCAGTGGTGAGTAGCGAGGAGAAACAGCTGTTTCTTACAGGTTAAGAGAGACAATTTGAGATAAATTATCAAAGACACACATAACTTAAACATTAACAGAGACAAATGGAGCTCCTCAGGTTATAAAAGGATAAGCATTTTCATTAGCCTGTGATTAGGGAGAGTTGCGAGAAGTTGTGCGAGAGCTGCACCTGAAAGGTGACACGAGTATTTTCCTCCTTCCCTCGCTCACTGGCCCGTTCTCTCACGACTCACTTCACTTGACATAATTGGAGAGCTTGCTCGCATGCGACATTGTCATTTTAAACAAATACTAATTTGCAAGCAGGTTATTATTACAAGAGATAATCTGCACTTCGCCAAGTTATTTTGAGTTCCCCGTCTGTATGATCATTTCGTGTTCTGATGAGATTGTGTGCACAATGGGCTATGCTTGAAAGTGTTACTGTAAACACAAATGATCTCCGATGAAATATGTCCTTTAAAATTTTTATTTTGGTTAGATTTCCTTGTTCGTCTGTTTGCTTGCTAAAGGACTTTATCATTGGAGGTTTTGGAACAGGTCACATAAGAGTGTTTAGTGCTTCAACTGGTTCACTGCTTATCGAGGCATGTGCTCATGCACGCTGGATCAATGCAATGGATATATGCACAGAAGCCAGGCTGGTAAGACTTTGATCTCAGGGCTTCAAATAACCATTAGTAAAAAGACAGAAATTTCTGACTAAAACTTCTCTATATCTACCAAAATCCTAAATGGGCATGATGACTGGACAGACCAAATACTGAGGACTGTCATTTTGTAGATTTGCATAGTAGTTTGGAGTTAACATAATATAGGACCCACTACTTTTTTGGTTTGCCCTGCCCCCGAGAAGGGGGTCTGGGGTACTCCCTATAATGGCCTATACAGGGAGGCTCCGCCCGAAAGGGGTATCTGTTTCAGATGTATGAAAGGGTAGGGATTTTATTAATTAAAGTATATGAAAGGGTAGGAAAATGTGTCATTTTAGTCTGTAAAAGGACCAAAAAGTGCTAACAGATGCATTTCATGTATGTGAAAGACGCAAGAAAACTTTCTGGTTTAGTGATTTATTGGTATTTAAAAGACGGAACACTTAACGCAGTTAAAAGGGATGCAGTGTTCTAAACTAGGTATTTCAAAGGGCACCATTTGTCAGTAGAAGATTTACGAAAATAGGTAAGGGGTTGGACTTAAGCCAGCGTCTCCCAGTATAAAACTTCGATGTGGGTTTACCCGACTTCCGTCCCTTTTAAAAAGAAAACTGATTTGCAGGCCTGCAATCCTCAATCACTATTTGTATAATACACTGTAAGATTTATGGAATAGCAAATCTAACACATTGAGACCACTGTTAAACCATTTCACTGCAAGGCCAGCGTATTGTGAGGTTATTTGTTACTTTTTACTTAGCCTGCAGAAAAAGTGCTATTTTTTCACGTTTTTTAGGCGAGCGAAGGTATGCGCGAAGCGGGCGTAGAGAGCGAGACACATGCGATGGGAGGGAGGCACCAAAAAAGGCGCAATTTTTCCGCGCCTATTTTATCGCGCATGTCTCGCGCTCCACGCCCGTTCGTGCTCAACAGCGGTGAAAAAAGCGTCTCTTTTGCAGGCTACTTTATTTTCAAAATCCGTGGACAAAATCCTATGATGTCTCCACTTCCAGTGAATCCTCTTTGGTAGAACTTTTGCATATTACTATCTATTTATGTTTTAGGATTTCAGAACAGACATGAATTTGATTCTTTTGTGAATTTTTTCTTTGGTCGCTTTTATTAAGTAGTGACAGGGTTACAAGATTTAAGAGACTTGGGTATTTCTTTGCTTTGAATAAATATAAACCCGCTAACTATATTAAGCACAAAATACTAGTTCGGGTTAGATAAGTTGTAGTTATGTCCATGAAATAGCCTAAAAATAGCAGCAAACCTTTCGCGACGCCAGCACTTGTTTCATTTCGCGGGGAAACCAGTGGTTCGAAGTGGTAACGTCGCAAAATGTCGACTTTTTTCTCAGGTTACCACCGAGACTATCCATGAAACGGTTGATTAGTAGTCATGTGGAGGATCCCAGGCTTACACAGCCATCCTTACTAAGAAAGGTTGCCCTACCTTAGACACTTGTTAAAGGCTTTTGTTTTTGCAGCTTGTCTCTGCATCTGAAGACAGTTTTGTAAGAGTGTGGAAGCTTTCTGCAGACGACAAACCAACAGTAAGTTTCTTAAAGACATTTATCCAGATAGTCTCTGTTGAACCCCTATGAACTTTCTTTCTTTGCTGTTTTTCCAAGCTTTTTTACCTTTATATATCTTCCTTTGCAGATGGAAATGGTATTTCAGCAGTCTATCTCAGATGTCCAATTGTGTGGAGCAAAATTTGTGGACCTTTCTGGCGACACGTTCGGAGTAACCGGCTATGATTTATCAGAGATAGTAATGTTCACCAAACAGTAATACATTCGCCAATAATCTTACTCGAACATCACAAAATTAGGAAATATGTTCTCTGTGTCAATCTGTGAATCATTAAGTTATATTTTATTCATAAAAGCATTCATTTTACTTGAATGGAAATTAGTGTCATTTCTACGCAAATGTAGGATGTTTTGAACTGTCGAGTAGGAAAGTTCGGAGAACGGCCAGTTACTAAACACGTAGTCATCTTTTTATTTTTTGATTAGAAAAACAGAGTAGTTTTCGGGCTGAGCTAGTCCTTATGCACGTAGGGAACTGACGTAGCGGCGACGGCAACGAGAATGAAAAAAAGTAGATTTTAATAAGCAAAACAGCAACTTTGGCGTCATCACATGACTACGAAGTAAAACTTCTTCATGTTAAATGGAGGAAGTAAACCAAGACAAATAGTTTCTTTTTCTTTTTCTTAAATTAGATACAGTACTTTAGAATTCACCCGGCACTAACGTGAAAAAATGTGCCTTTCAGCTGAATTACAAGGCATTAATGCATTCTAAATTTAGACGATTATGGTGTTCACACCGAGCCAGTCAAATTTTTGACCGTACTGGCTACGAATTTGACCTCGATTTTGGCATTCAAATTTTTGAACGGCTGGCAGGTGGCTAGACTTCTAAACTCCCGTGTGAGCGGAACACCTAAAGGCACAAATTTTTAACCGGTCAAAAATTCGTCCGGTTCCGTGCGAACGCAGTCTAAAACTGGTTAGATATTTTATTGTGGTGTGGAAGTTCTTCATTATTTTTTTATTCTTTAATTTGTATTTGGTTATCACACCTTCTTCAACACAACGAAACTGTTCATTTATTTATTATAACGTGCGTGGAAAGACATTAATAAACTGTTAACGAAACTGTTTGTGTGTTCCTATCTCTTATTGTATCGAGAAATTAAGAGTCACGTTTACGACAAACGGCAAACGTCAATTTCAAGTCGAGAATTTCTCAAAATAGAAGAAAACAGCTCAAAACAATTCTCATAGATAAAAATGACGTAAAAATACTTATTTCATTGTAGAAGTAATGAAAGTAAACGACAGGTAATGAGAAAACTTGGACACATGGTACAAACTTACGCTTGCTGTTGCGGTAAACGTCACTCTTAATCTCTTTATGATGCAAGAAAGAACGGGTGGGCATGTCTCCCTGGGGTGCCGCGTTCTTTCTTGTGCCCATTACCTCGAAGCGCTGGCCTGCGAAGCTTGCGGTTTGTTTGGTTCGATTTTTCTTTTCTGGTTCAGAAAGTAAGAGTTACAGCGACGCGAAAGCTGAACCGAGGGGAAACAGAAAACGATGGAGAGTGGTCGAGGGGACGTAATGAAGCACAAAAGAAAAAACACACCAAAACAACCGAGTGGCGGTGTTACTAGGTCAATTTTCGCTGGCTGATATTCCACCATTACGGCTCGTGCCGAACAACAGAAATTAGCGAAGGCAACCCAAACAGATATTAGCTAAAAATCCCAGAGAGTTCTGATCAACCAGAAAGTTATAACTGTATTAATTCAAAAAGCACTACAAGAACACTACATGTAAGAAGTAACTGAGTATGTTTGGTATTAAAAAAACAACTGATTCGTGAAAATCAAGGGGCTTTAATTACTGCATCATGGAAGCAGTGAGAGTGAATACTTTCGCTTAAAAAGGCTGTTTACGGTGTACAAAGTTCTTCCGTTACGACATTGTGTTATGTATCTACACTTTAAGGATCTTTAAGACACACGACACAACTTAGGTACTTAGGTACAGTTATTAAACGCTCTTGACTAAGTTCGGATTTGTAAGATTTTAATAAAATAAAACATTAAATCTTTGTATCGTAGATCGTGGCCTGGTCTTGCTTTGTAAAAACCGGATGTTTCAAAAAACCTGCTGCTTGCTCTTAGTTTCTCGTGTTTTTTTTTATATTTCAACAAAGCCCGAGGCAATGGAAACTGTTCTCGGACCAGCCAGCCTGCAGATGTACAAGAGACCCACGGCTTTACAGGTCGAGGGGAACTTCAGAAAGACCAAAAAGTAAGCCGCAAACAAGTGTGAACTATCGAGTTCAAAATAGTTTCTTCATTCTATAAAAGAGTATTTGAAATGGAGTTCGCTTGTTCTTCCCACCACACCTGTTTATCTTGCTTTGTTTCGCGGCAAATATCCTAACTCGTTTACCATTGGTAGGGACGATGACCAATCACAGATCAGCAAACATTGCTGCTGTTTCAACGCCGCACAGCGAGCCTTGCAACAGAGTAGACATTTTGTTTTGTCCTGCCAGAATGAGGGCAGTGAAATTATATCATAAACAAATGGATGTGCCTTGGAAGTTATAAGTCATGATATTTCACGATTAAGGCCTCGGAAAGCTTCACGTTTGACCAAAAGAGGGTAAGTTAACGGTGACTTCTAGAGCTCCAAATTTATATACCAACTTGTTGATAGTGCGCGCAACCGCTCTTAAGTTATACATTTGTCAACTAGCAATTCTCATTCACGAAAACAGCTACTGTAGGATCGAGTGGCTGCACGAAGGTACGACGTATTTCACGTGTTACGTGATATATATCCTGTTAAATTATCTGCGGTATATATCCGGAAATTAGGAGAGCAAGATCGAACTGCCTGTTTGTTGCGTTACGGTTGTATTCAAGCTAAACCTAACTAAATTTAGCCACGAGAATATCCTTAGGTTAGATGAAAGTTAGGTCAAAGGAGTGCTTAGATGACTGGCGTGTGTTTATCCTGGTTGATAATTCTTGTATTTTTTAGAAGATAACGTCATCATTGTTTGAAAACCAAGTGAAGCAATAAAAAGTTGATGCAGAAGTAGAGCGATAAACGATCAAGCGAAGTAAAGCGTACATTTGTGCAATTCGATCAGGCTCAGTAACCCTTTGTTATTGTAATGACTCTCGCCTCTTTGTTCGAATCTTATTCAGCTTTTGCCAAGTCCTATCCAACCGGCTGGACTCCAGAAAACTCAAGACAACGCGTTCGAGACTGTGATCGAAGCTTCGTTGAGGCTTCGAACGCTTCGAAAACGGCCGATTCTTGGAATTGGAGGATGCCAAGCGTTCCGCTTCCAAGCCCAAGCTATAATTCAACGGGGTAATACTGTCTAATGAACGCTTTGTAAATTTTGTATATTCTGTTATGCTAGGGTAAACCCATTTATAAAAATCCACTCTTTTTATATGCTTCCGTTATGTTCAACGATGCATGTAGGTTTCAACCATGCAGATTTCAGACAGATCTCTTAAAAGGCACTCCTCGCGTGCTCAGCGCATTTTTGTAATAGAGTGAAACGCTCTTGCTGAAAAGTTAATCGATCATTTCACGATATTTTCTTTTCGTTTTAGGCGTCGCACTCCGTATTATACACATCCTGATATAAGAATTTATGAGTTGAACCGGCGTTTACAACATCGCCTCGAGGTTTGTGCGGGTTTACTTTTAATTCTTACTGTAAAAAAAAGCTAGTAAACAAAGGCAGTAACTTTGACCATTGCGAAGCTTATGTTAGAGTTTATGTTATATTTTATCGAACCTTGGGGTTATGTGGAAAGAAAAGCATCCGTCAAGTTATGTTTTTCTTGGCATTTATCCCTTACGTTTAATCTTGACATACAATGGAAGGGACGGAGAATTTTTCATTATACTCCTTAAGATGATGTGTTTATATTTATCGTGAATTACTGAAAGAAAAAGTATAAAAGAGTGTTAAGAAATTTTAAGCTTCTGTAATCTACCCTTCAGCTGAAGTATTGGCTTAGTGACCTGTTCTTTTTGTTTCTGTGAAGTGCGATTTTGTCTCAGATTTCACACATATTTGCATTTTCAAAATAACCTCACCTGAAGTCAAGTTACAGTTATTGATGAACTCCTTTAACATAAATCTTGCCCCAGAACATTGTCGGATCGGTCCATCACATGTCAAAATACTTGAAGTGATATCTGAAAATATAAAGAAGTTTTTCTGCTTTCATTCTTTTCATATTGCCCTTTAAACTGTGTGACTTTAGTCAGTAGTGGCTGGTTCTGTTTCTCGCAAATTTGTTGTCGTTTTATTCTTTTATTTGAAGCTCTAGGTATAAAATTATTGGGAAAGGCTAATATTTTTTTATAACAGGCACTTATTAAGTTTGTTTTATGCATGCTACATTTTCCCTTCTTGTTTATCACCTTCCTGGAATATTTGAGATGATTATCCGCCTTGTATTTTATTTACACATAATTCTCTGCTCTGCACAGTCATTTGACAAATTGAAAAGAATAAATCTGAATTAATTATAATTTCTTCCCTGTTATCTGTATTTTTGTTGTTATTGACTTGATTCCTTTTCACATGAAAATAGAATAATTAAGACAAGAAATGAGTTCTTAGAGCTGAGGTACTCCATAACACTTCTGGAATTAGTTTACTTCTCTAGTCCCAAGAACGATCAACATCAGTCTTCTCCCAACAATATGAATACACAATCAAGGGAAAAAGTTATGAGAAATGATATAATGATCACAGAGGGGAAATGCTTTTATGTTTAATCAAATTCTCTCAACTTATTCTTTAAGGAATTGTATGGAGATCAGTCTGAAGAAATTGCATGTGAATATTGGGTCGTAAAGCGTTAAAAGTGTTTTCCGAAGTGCATTAATATCCTCTACAATGACTGTCTGCCTGCAACTGCAACAGTCACTAAAGATCATTCCACATCCCATGTGCCAATAATACCCACTCAGCAACAGACTTTTAAGAGAGAATATTGTTCATGCTAATGCTCTCAATGCACCCTTTTCACTTCATTTTGTTAACACTTTTTTGTTGTGAACATTAACTGTTTTATTGATGTGGTTGATTGTTTTACATTTTATGATGCAGGAATTAGCATTTCTAAATATAAAAAATATTATAGTTTTCCCCAAGCCATTAGCATCATGCTATCCCTCACCCTACCTCTGTAATCTATAGCTGTCATTGAGAGGGTCAACTGTATACTCTAGGCATAATTTTCCTTTATGTCAAATTCTATTATTTTGTTTTTTTAACTCATTACAGATGCAATGTTTAGACTAAATATAGCTTGCATTAAATCCTGCTGCACTAAGCACTGTTTTGCGTCGGAAAAGGGTATGAAAGAATTAGTAGACCTGATCCTTGGAAAATGATTTAGAGTTGTCAGAAAGTTTTGAATAACACAGCTTAATTTTGCCATATTTTATTAAAGAATCAGATGAATAACAAAGCAGAATAGCCGGCCAAAAACATAGCGTAGGAGGAGTTTTTGCCATCTGCCTGCTATTTTTGGCAACTGTGACAAATGTCTCAGATTTAATAACAGCAATGTTTAAGTTGTGTCTGATTACCCGAGGTTTGTGGATTTTACTATCGGGCTAGTGAATTCTGTTCTTAACTTGCCCCATGGGCAAGTGAAGTGTTTTGGAGAATTCATATTACAGAAGAATCAATCCTGGCTATTAAAAATTTATTGGGGAGGCACCCAAAAGTACCCTCAGGATAGTACATGCTAGCTACAGCTATACACCCTGGTTTTGGTACAAACCCCTTTTCTTTTCTTGTGGAAATTTTGCTTAAAAATACTATTTAGCCTTAGAACAACATGATTTCCATGATAAAGCAGGAAGGGTTGTATCAAAACAAGGTCAACTCCAGCCTTGTTTTCACCTGTAACTGTAAAATGGGCTATTTGTAGTAAGATGCACTCAAATTCTTGATTTTTGTCTCTGACAGGATGCAGACAATGTATGGTGGGATGCATTTGCAACAGAGTTTTTTGATGATGACGCTACCCTGACATTGAGCTTTTGCTTGGAAGATGGGCCAAAAAGATATTGTATGTCTTTAAAATCTTGTTGAAAGTGCTCTCTGCATTATACACAAAATGAGCTGGGGTTTCAATAAACACCGATGGCTGACAAAACGTGTTGGCTACTTTGCTCATAGAAGTTGGTTACTTTTTTTCTACAAGGAAGAAGGAACTAGTTTGAACAATTTTGTAAACAAAAAATATTTCATAAAATCTGAATGAAAACGTAATTATGATGTGTTTTCATAAAAGCGCCCTGGTTTTACGTTATGCCTTAGTCATGTAAATGTTATATTTCAGTCAATCTCACAAGTTTCTTTATACATGTAAGTTTACGCAGAATTTGTTAATGTGCAAACGTACGTAATTTAGTTTTCATCATTATTTTTTTGTTCATTGCTTGTAGGAATTGATTGTGACTGATAAATCAAACGTTGAATGAAAGCTACAGTTTCTTGAATGAAAAACATGCTCTTTTGTCCTCAGCTTAGTCCCCAGAACACTGAAAATCACATTATAGGGCTATGAAATTTCAAAATTTTTGTGGGGAAGCAAGTCCCCAAACACCTCCCCCCTGCAAAAGGGAAATAACAGCCCCCTTTGATACAGTCGGTTACTCTATTTAAACCTGCTGGATACTTCAATGTTTATTGAAACCCGTGAGTAAGTGTAAAATATTATTAGGTGTATTATAGTTTAGTGCTTCAAAGGGTGTGGGGCGGGACTGAATTTTTAAGGTAGTCTTTTTATGCCAGCTGTGGGAATGTAATCAGCAACAAGATTCTTGTATCAGGTTTACTCCTCCTACTTACTACTCCTCCTAGTCTGCTACATAGCTGTTTTTAGAGTCATCACGCAATGCTCTTCCCTACAAACTGCTGCTGTGAACTGAATCACACTCTTTTCCATTTGTGTTTGTATTCTAACAAACTAACCAGTCATGTATTAGAAACATGACAAGATGTAAACTGCAGGGTGCTAGGAAACAAACACAGTTCTCAATTTTCAACAAATTAAACCATCGTTGCTGAATTTCGATGGGCTTTGTCTAACAGCAGCGAAAAGGTTAATTTCCCGAAGTGTTTGTTTTAAGCAGTTAATAAAGTTCCTTGCAAAAAAGGTTTTATAACCCTTCATGACCTTTGCCATGATTGGTTGTTTCTTTTTATCGGCATATGTGTTACGACTTTCCTGTGCCAGATGTGCTTATTGTGTTGCTTTACAAGTGAATGTTAAACTCACAAGGGCATTGATTCAAACAATAGCAAGAATATAAATTATAGATGAGCGATTTCCCGCAACTTCCCGGCAACTTTATAGGTACATCCTTGTTGTGCATCACATTTGCTTGGCTTGCTTGCCGCTGCTGTGCACTGCTTATACTGTGACAAAACTACCTTACTCTTAGTTGTATGATACAGTTTTAATAGTTTTGTCATTCACATGTGGGGCACCGTTGAAAGCAAAGCTGTGATTGGAGGAGTCCCTATACCATAAACTTGGTGCAAATACCTTCCAGATGGAAGGTGAAATCTGATGGCTAAAAATGGGGAAAGGAATGTGGTTTGATTATCAGCAGCCGTTTACGGGGAAGGAGCATTGCATGACGATGCGAAGATTGGCTGTGTAGCAGACTAACTTCCGAAAGGATTGAGTTTGTTTTTTTAAGATGACATTTGTTACCCTTGGATTACACTTTACTGTCTGGAAATGCCAGCAAGATGATAACTGTTTTGGGAACTCTGTGGTCACTGTTTTCTTTTTCTTTTAGCAATAGGACGGAATCTAATTCCCAGGTACTTTCGAAGTATATTTGAGGGTGGAGTAAAAGAACTGTATTACCACATTGTGCAACCGAAGGAGTCATACCACAACAACACAAGTACAATAACTCTTGATTGTGAAAATACAACCATGATTACACATCATAAAACACCAGTCTTTACAAAGGTTTGTATAGCTGTTTTTTTTAAGGCTAATTATCTATAAGTGGCTAATTTAACTTTGAAATGCTTATACTGTATTGTAAATCAACAAACCTGTACTAGCACTTCCAAGCCATTCTTCTATCACTTGTACAGAGTATAATAAATAATCAATAATGCAGGACAGAACAGCTCAGTAACTGTCATGAATGGTTAACTTAGTCATCCACAGACTTAAGCATTAGAGCCTCCTTGTACAGATAAGTAAACAGCATCATTCAAGAACAGTTCACTATCTTTGTTTCAATATTTTTATCACAGGATTGTCAAAAACAAGATTTTCACATTGTCTTGTATTAATGAAAATGTCCACAGGTATGCACAGAGGGCCGCCTTTTACTGGAATTCACCCTGGATGATCTCATGAGAATACGAAACTGGCACTTTGCTATTAGACATTACACAGAGATGATTCCTCGCAATGTTATTGTTGGTGCCCAGGACCCAAACTTTCTGGAACAGTTATCAAAAAATATCACCAGACAAGGAATGACCAATGTTACTCTTAATTATCTCAGGGTAAGAAAAAGAAGGAGAAAAACAGAGGCAGGTGTTGGACATGTCACATTTAAAGTGCTCTCCAGAGCTTCCATTAAATTTTGGCTTTTTTTTACTGTTCTAGAATATGGCATTTAATTTTCTTTTATGTTCTAACCTGTAATAATATGAAAAATAAATATTTCAAAGCTATACTATGGATCAATCAGATTCCCTGGTGTAAATTACACATCTGCCTTATCGCCAATCTATATGTGACTCTTTTGTCAGTAACTAATACTAAAATTATTGAAACAAACTAGAGTGTGTGTAAATTTGTACTGTTTTATTATATATATTTTTTCTGTAATAGTATTTTTCTCTTCTCTTGTACCCGTCTTGATTATCTTAGCAAAGTTATGGGCAGCAAGCATTGTCATATTTAATTGAAGGCTAAATAAAGCTGTTCTTGTTGGTGGTGGACAAAACACTGACCCCAGTCAAAGGGCTACCCTTATGGACTACCCTAAAATGGAATACACCACTGAAGTTTAGTGATTATGGTTATTAAACTGAGTGAATCAAGTTTCAGGTCAGTTTCCCAGTATAATGAGCCTATAAATGGAACCTGATTCACTCAGTTCCCTAACCCTAATCACTACACTTCAGTGGTGTCGCCCATTTTAGGGTGGTCCATGGCAGTTGTCCATGGGCTGGCAGTCCACCACCATTCTTGTCGTTGTTGTTAATCAGTTTGTCTATCTTTTAGCTCTGTGTTATTCTGGAGCCCATGCAGGAACTCATGTCACGACACAAGACTTACAATATGAACCCCAGAGGTAAGTTGTCCTGGTCATTGTTGAGTGTTTCTAACTGAAATATTTTTCAGTAGATGTGCCTTTCCTGAGCTTAATTTTCTTGACTTCGTAGTAACAAATGTCTTTTATCTTCTACATTTTTCTAAAACAGACTGTTTAAAATCCACACTTTTCCAGAGATGGCAGCCAATGTGTCCCCCACCAGGTAAGAACTCAAGCCAGTTGTCCTTTCTTGCAAACTAAATTACCATATTTATTCAATTAAGCACCAAACCTCAAATAAGCACCCACCTTGAATAACCGGCTTCCCACCCAGCCTTAAATAAGTACCCACTCTATAGACAGGAAAAGTTAATAAGCACCCAGCCTCAAATATATATAAGTGCCCACCCCTACCACCTTCCAACAAATAAAATTGTCTTTCGGCTTTCTGACAATGAGATTGGAATGGACTAGTTTCTTCTGTCACAAAAAAATAGACCAAGTTTTCTTTAGTTAGAATTGTAATGAAATTTTCAAGGAGAATTTTAAATTCTGCCTTGGAACACCTCATTTTGTTGCAAAATATGATTACTATTGCTGTAAATTGTGAAAATTTAACAAGTGCCCACCTCAAATAAGTCCCCACTCTCAAGGTTCAAAAACTTATTAAGCACTCGGGATGTTGAATCGAATACAGTATCTCAATATTATTTTGGTGCTTTGTATCATTTACCTTTGAAGTCAATGGAGACCTTTATAATAATAAGTCATCACTTTACGCAGGCCCGTGGACCAAAATGTTTGCCATTTAAATGATTTAAATGTTCAGTCACCCAAAAAAGAACACTGCATAAAATTCCTGAACCAAAAAGGTTCTCATGTAGATTTCCTAAACAGTTGAGGTTACAGACTTGCTTCAGAGCATGTTTGTTATTTACCAGATTGTTGTCTATCTATCTGTTATTTACCATATCAGGGTGTTCATTAGGCATCGGAGATCAGAGAATTCTCTGGCTAATGGTCAATAGCCTATGACTATTTTTTACTCAGTTGTGGAGCAGCTTTAAAAATATACTCCCGTACAATACACCTTTCTACAACTACTAGAATTCTTAATGAAAACCCTGCTACGTTGTTGTCTATCCTTCTCCAGATTATCAGGGTGAGATGATGTGGCAACCAAATACTCCAACCACTCCAGGTAAACTGGGACTTTTTAACAACCCATTACTATCTTCACACTTGTCCGCAGTGCTAAGCAGATAGGAGATGGGCTATTGTAGAAACAAATATAGATAATTTACCAAAACCTCTTTGATTAAATTTGCAAATGCAAATTTGAAGGTGTTGATTTTCACAATTATTTTAAAATAAGATGGAAACTTTTGTCAAACCCAGAGCTTCTGTTTGTTAACGGAACTTTTATACTAACCATTTTTGTGTTAGTTAGTCAGTTTTCATTTTTATAATCCACAGTTTTGGGCATGTAAAAGTGTCATCATGGGATTGATGAGGAATTGTTGTGTAAGAAAGTGGAAATAGCATGTCTCCAAATGATATTGTTATGTTGCTGTCAGTAACTTTAAAAAAATTTTTGATTTCCTGTACTTCAAATGTTTTCCCCAGATGCACAAACTGTCACCACCCTTTGCCAAATAGGTCAAGCTATCAATGCCAAAATAAAGTCAGTTATTGTAAGGAGCTGCAAATAATTATCCAGCTTGCTTTCTCAGTATGAATATGAGTGGCCCTTGCTTAAAAAGTTACCTCTGATCAGAAAACAACACAAGAAAAAAAAGTTATAATACAACATTTTTTGCTGGTAAAACTGACAGCCCTGGCTGCCATGTTTACGTCACACATCCTCAGTCACTGACTTAGTGAGCCTCTGAAACTGCTCTCCGCTCCTTAAACATCTCATGTATACCTGTTTTCCCTAAAGGATCCCCCTTTCCTAAACTTCTTGAGAGAACATTGACTGGGCAGCCTGCTTCAAGGAAAGGTTAGCCTCAGTTCAGTCAGTGCGGCGGTGTTTGGACACAGGATATGGGCCTAATTATCCTGTTTTATTTGGGAAATATTTCATTGGCTTTTGCATGCAATTGATTGCATCCATGTCTCTCTTCAGTGACCATCTTTTTATTCTCATATGAAAAGCATCATGCATTAACCCTTTTACTTCAGGGCTGACACTAAAGACCAGGTGCTGGGACCTCCCCTGGCTACTGTGAGCTTGATCCCTGGCAACTTTCGTAGGACAGAAAAAGAAAATAGAACCAATAGAAACTCCTAGCTTTTCATTTCTCTATCTACTAAATGCATACACCCACAACTTAAAATCTTGGCAATAGCCCTGCATTGCAAAGTGAACAGTGAAGTCTCATAAGGTAGTTCTAACATTTATGTCTGGAGATAAATCCTGTGGTGTGACCTTTTCTTTTGATTTCATATTGATCTTGTATTAAGGAGAAAATTGATGTTGGTCACTCTGGGGTCTTGAAGAGTTAACCTAGTAGACCTGGTAGACTTGTGCAATAGGACTGAAAAATGCCCAGCATAGAAGAACCAACAAGGTCTTCCACATTTCCCCCCTCCCCTTGTGTAATACTCTTCAACAACACAGCCCCACCCCCCACCTCCCCTGATGACTTGATAAGCCAATATTTCCCAAACACCACCTTTTTATTCCCAGGGATGGTTACACAGAAGAGAGCCAGCTTTCATCAGCCATTGTTTTTTCTCAACTTTTTCAGTGAAAGGTCAAATCGTGTGGTCAAACACTGTCTATAGCTCACTTTAACCCTTTAACCCCTAAGATCAAAATGCAAATTCTCATTTGTTATCCCTATACATTTTCAATAGAAGTAGTGGGAAGAATTTTGAAGTATCAATAAGATTCATCTTGTGTGATCATGTCCATAATTCTCATGATCGCTCTGTTTAAAAAAGCATTGATATTACTAGGAGAAATTTCATGTTGATCTCTCCCAGGGCTTAAAGGGTTAAATATGGTTGTTACAGTGTTATTCTGAAGTGTGAACAAATTAGTGCCATACTGCTAACCCCCTAAGAGGACCTAAAATTGTATTGTGGGTGTTGTTTTGCTGTAAATCAAATCTCTTATAACGTTAAGTTTGAGGATAGGGAATAGGTTAAAAAACAGTTTTGGGTTTGGGTTTTTTTTTTTAATTTAAGGTGATTGGGAGGCCACAGGTTAGAATCTGACAAAAAATCCTTTGTAAAGAGTTGTGCCAATGACATCTTGGTGAATTACAGAAAATAATAGGTTTAGTAAGCCAAAACATTGCCTCTTTGAGTGCATTTAACATTTTGTTTGGTGCATTTATCTGCAAATTTTTTGCAAAACAACAATAGCAAATTTAATTTCTGTTGGGAATTACAATACCTCCAGCTTATTTTTCCTTTCTGTGTGTTTCTTTTATGTAAACTTAATAAACTTCTTCAGCAATCCACACAAACAAAATTTTCATTGTTCCTTATCTCTGTTTCAGCAGAAACTCCGCGTCAACCAAGAACGAGGCGGAAACGTAAGTCAACAAATGCAAATTCATCGGCACCCAGCAGTGGTATGAACAGTACGTCAGGTAAAAAGAAATCGCCCAGCACTTCGGGGTTCACACTAGCATCTCAGGATGTCATGGTTGTTGGCGAGCCTTCTCTGATGGGCGGAGAATTTGGTGATGAAGACGAACGGCTTATTACTAGGTGAGTGGTTCTAGCAACTATTTTGGTGGAGCACAAGTTAGTGTTACTTTCAACATAGTATACATCTCGCCCAAGGAATTGTGAAGTTGACAGTCAGTCCAGTGATATCTACCTTCTCTCCCTTTGTTATCTTGTTTGGTGATGTTGTTTACAGTCACTTCCCACTACCCATGTGAGTTAATTGCATTTCATACCTTGGCCTGTTCTAAGAACATGAGCTCTGCTGCATCCACATTCTTTCCATTCCTGCTAGCTTAAATGATGTTGACTTCATATTCTCCCTTTTTCCTTCTTTGCCATGTTGTAACGTAAATTGCCAAGACCTCTAACAGCATTTCAAGCTGTATCATGGTAGAATGGTATCTACCATCTTGTTTCAGTTATTCACCCTGTTTGTCGACTGTCTGTAACAGAAAGGTGTCCATATTATGGAGGTGCCCATATGGGAGGGTCAACACTGCAGTTAAAAATAAAGTTGAGGCACTGGTATAGGCTATTGATAAATGAATGCCTTAGTATAAAATTGCTGTAAAAGGTAAAGGAAAAATTAAAGTACATTAACATCAAATAAACACTTTTTATCCACTAATGTTGAAAACACAGATTGGGTTTTGAAGATGGTGAAAGCAGTTTTCCTGACTTTTCTTTGGTAAGTGGAATCCTCCCTCATACACTAATTAACCTCTGACAAAACAGGTTTTGATGGTTAGTCTTACCCACAGTAATATGTGAATCACACAACAATAAAGGGTCTGAGGGACAGAATATTAAAAGGAAGGATGTTTGCTTCAAGGTCTTTTGGTCTGTGTTTCCTCCAGTAAATTTTGTTCTTTTGTCATTCTATGGAGGCCCTTTTTACTAAGTAAAATTATTATTAAAAATTTATTAAGTTACCAAAATTCTGTTAGAGTAACAAGGAAATTCAACACTTAAAGCATGACAGCGTTTAAATTTCAAAGACATGTTCTGGATACGTCAGCTTATTAGTTATTTTTATTTTGTCAGAGGGATATAGAAGAGGGAGGATTTACCGAAGGAAGCTCAGAACACTTGACTTAATCCTTTCAGATTCAAGGTCAGAAGGTTAAACAGTTCTTTAACAGTCAGTAGTTGGAAGATGCGATAAAACTGCCTAATGCAGCATACTTTAAGGGAGGATGTCATGCCATTTACTATCTTTTTAAAAAGCTAAAACATTTCATCGCAATTCAACTGAATTCCAAATAATGGTCCACACTACATTTAGGGATTGAAACTGTTTCATGCCATCTGTTACTATTGATGGCAAGGATGGACATGACTGAAACCTGAAAAAAAAAAATGAGCCAACTTTTTCTAGTTTTAATGCCATGCCTGCAAAAATTACCCCAAAAAATTATGGTTAGTGCTGAAAAATTTGATGACATTTGATATTATTGAAAATGAAATATTATATTAATGAAATTTTTTAATATCTTCATCATAACTCCATGGAAGCATTCTGTGTATAATGACTTTACACAGAATTAACCTAAAACAGCAATATCCTTGTGCTGTAGCTTCTTTAACTATGCCTTTCCAAAGCCTTAAATTTACCAGAGATGCACGAGACGTTATTTGCTAAGATTAGCTGAATCAAAAGAATCCCAGTTTGATTTTGTGGAACAATAACACTTAAAATGATAATTATGCCAATGAAATAATTTACAAAATAAAAATAATTGCATGAACAATCAGGGCTGTCACTAAGATTTCAAGTTGGCCGGTATATGCAACTAGCAGGCGGGAACCTGAACTGCTAGGAGCAGCTCTTTTGCCTGGTCTTATTTTCCTTTGGCATCCTGTGAAAATAGTTGCAGACCCTGCTCTTAGTAGCCAGGGGGCCAGAATCCGCCTAGCCTTTGCCGCTAGTGACAGTGCTGAACAAGTAAATACATAAATGTGACCACCAGAAGAAAGTCTAGTTAACTGAATTTAACCCTTTCACTGCCAAATTTAGCCAAAAAGAAATTTTGACAAAATTTTCAATTTTGAATAGTACCATGTGAAAGTGCAGGCAGAGAGCTTTTATTTGAATGGTCACATCATAGGATTTCATTCACAGACTCAAAAGTTAGAGTCACCTTACAAAACTCCATCAAGCACTCTCGCAGTGAAAGGGGTTAAGATGGAAACATTTGAGGTCAGCAGTAAGAGTCTGTCGTAATATGTTGATACTTAACTCTTGAAGCTTATCCACCCCATTGTTCCCCATGTATTTGCTATGGTACTAGTGGAGAGAATTATTGAAAATCAAGACATTTTGTCTTTGTCGATCATTTCCATCATTTTCCTGATACTGATAAGCAGCTATGAGAAAGACAGTGGCATATTGTTCTTAGCTTGTTTTCTTCTAACTTTATATCTATCTGATCTTCTGCTGAAATTCAGCTCTAATAAGAACTAAGGATTTCAAGGAATTAACGCTTTCCCCCAGCTCTTCCTCTTCTTGCTTTTCCCTCGTGACATCAAAACAGTTACTGCTAAACATGTCACTTTTTCACCATTCATGCCGACAATCTTTCTGTTCCTCCTGTTTTCAATTATTCCATCACTGATGTATTGTCATTTTGGGGGAATGCCAATAGACCCTTAGCAGCTTCTCATTCAAGTGGTACAAAACCGCCATGCTAAAGAGTAAACAAAGGGCTCACATCATTTAAAATGGCTATCTCCTTCCACAGGAATGACTACCTGTAAAGGGCTTATGCTTTTCTGTGCACCAATAAGAACAGAGAGTTTAAACTTCACGTATACGGCAAACAGTAATTACGTCAGATTCAAGTTGAGAATTTCTCAAAATAGAAAATGAGCGGATAAAAACAGCTCAAAACAATTCTTATGGATAAAATATGCATGAAACTACTGATTTAGGTGTAGAAAAATTTACAGTAAACGACAAGTAAAGAGGAAACTTGATCACGTGGTACAAAATTCGCGTTTCACGTGTGACGTAAACGTGATGCTTGACCACTCTAATGCCACATACCTGTAGGTGTGGAGATAATTGGTTTTTTGGTGAAACGACAAATGTCTGACTAAGACCGCATATGACTGGACCTACAAAAGTGTGTTTGGATATCGTTATGTTAATAATAGCTGTAATAATATTTAGAATATATTTCCTTGATGCATTTGATTCGTAATTGAACAAGAGGATGTAAGGAAGTCATGATCTGCTAAAAAGCTCAATGCAGATTTAAGGAAATTCTATCGATTTTATCTTTGATGCCGACATTTCGAGATGCCACCACTGGCTTCCCTGCGAAATGACGTCTGAGGAAAATTGCTTCTGCCAATCAGAAGCACTGCCCAGATCTGGGTAGTGACACGTCATCAGTATGGAATTTTTGCGCTCATTCCTCAGACATCATTTTGCGAGGAAACGAATAGTGGCGTCGTGAAATCTTGGCTGCTTTCTCGGGCTAAGCAAAAATTATGTGTAAAATTCTTCGATCGGTAAGTTTAGAATTTGCCTCTCCTACACAAAAGGACGATTGCTTTAAATGACGGGAAACAAACAACAAACAAACAACGAAAAAGAGCGGGAAAAAAGGAGGAGATGGTTTAAGTTATGGAAAGGCAAAAGAGTGAAAATATAACGCAATCGACCGGCTAGAGTTTACTGTCTTTGATTGTTTGTCTTTAATAGGCTGGAGAACACACAGTATGATGCAAGCAATGGTGTTGGTGATGAAGGCGACTTTGGTGGTAGCCCCATGAGCGGAAGCCCAAGTCTTTGGAGTACAGATCGTAAACCGAACCAAGAAGACAGTACTGGAGAATAACAAGGTTTATCAGAGAAATAATCCCAAGATATATATCCTGTCGTTGCCTGCCCTAGAAAAGCTTTGTCTGAGGACTTTTCGGGACTGGTACATAAAGGCCACTATGGACCACTGGCCAAAGTTTGTTAACTTTCACTCTCCGTTTGACAGAGTTTAAATGTCAAATTTTATGAGCCAGGGTTTAAAGTTATTTATGCTGTTTCTTATGGTATTTTTGAACTGGCTGGCTACCTGTTATATTCACTTTTTATTCATGAATGATACACAACCATAAAGTATTTTGCATCTTCTTTTTTTGAAAAATAGAAAACCACGAAGTGATTCGTTCTGATGTGGTTAGAAACGACAGCTCAGCCAGGGCTTCACGAGATAACTTACTATTGTCTCTAAGAAGAGGCAAGTGTCACTTCTGAAAATTATACACATACATTTTAAAGGGAAAAGGCGTTATCCCAGTCGCGCTTAAACATTGCTTACTTGCTGAATAGAGGCGCCATTTAGGCGTTTACACTGAAGTATGTTGTGATCCGAACAGTGAAATACTCCTACCATTAAAACTCTTGAAATAGCGTTCTTGTTTCTTGTAGAAAGGTTAAACGGTAGGGGAAACAACCGAATGGTGGAAAGTGGAGAAAACCTTTTCCTGTTCTCACGTACTTCAGCCTCTGGAAAGGGGTCTCTGAAGGGAAAGTTCTTAGATACGTACACTTGACTGAATAGTAGGCAGGCATAATTTGCTATATTCCCGGAATTCTGCTATGCTTTATCGTTCATTGTTCATGGCGAGGTTTCTCTGAGTACTGTAGGTATGATCATTTCGGACCATCTTAGTCTACGGCAAAACGGGCGACTAAAACTTGCATTGCAGAATTGCTGCGAAACGTTTTTAAAAATTATATTATGCGTTTTACTACACACGTTCACACCTGTCTTACAATAAGTTAGGTTATTGCAAGTTGCGTGAAAACTTAGTTCTGATTGAATAAGATTACGCGAGAGTCACGACGGTTTTTGGTCGGTAAAACGCGCAAGGTGTACAGATTTTTTTAGTAGAACTGCTGTCTACTACTCTCTCTGCAATAACTTGATTTGCAGGACATGTTTTTTAATTCGTGGGTGGTAAAACGCGCCATATCGCTATTCAACTCGTTTTGCCGCAATGCTGCACAACAAGTGGCACATTTTTTTTGTCCGTTTTACCCAGCCTTGAGTGTTCTTGCTGTTTTTACAAGCTTCACAGACACATTTAAAGGAGTAAGTAGGATGCCTTTTGTTAGAGTCTTCCTCCTCTAGCGTTAATTTAGTCTGTGGCCACTAAATTGCTAGAATTACACTCTGAAAGCGGCAATAGCGTTATGTGCCTTACAAAGGTCTGTTTTGTAGAGTACAACGTGCTTCGATTTACGTATGTAGCCCTGTTGATGATTGGGTGGAAACTATTCACGTAGCAGTAGAGCTGTTGGCTAAAAGCTGGTTGGATTTTTAAGAAGAAAAGATACACGCCTTTATAAAACACTTTAAAACATATCTTAACAAAGAAGCCGATGTTTTTCATTTGTAAGATGAACACATTAAACCAACCGCTGATACTTTTTTACGGGCCGGTTAATAGCAAAGCAAGGGATTTCCTGGTCCGCCTGCGTGTGTTTTATCCACCTTAGCCTGTTCCAGCCGTTCATAAAATCCCTCGTTCTTTTTTTCCTGGCCCATTTTTCACCCACGCACTACTATCTGAGCGCCTGTAACAGGCTATACTCACCTGCTTCGGAGGCGGTTAAATTTAACCCATGGTAAGCCAAAAATTTGAAGCATGTATTATAACCTAGAAAGTATTACTAGGCCTTAAATTACTACATTAAAACATAACGCGGTCAATAATTTTAACCCTGGGTTAGCGTTATCGGCTTTCAAGGCCGACATATTCAGTGAGAGGTTGTTTGGTTGCTCTGACTCGAGAGTTAGTTTTGTGGTGCTACGCGCCTATCGCATTGGAGCAAGTTTCTATCCGTGCTGTCTAAATTGGTAAACTTATCTTGTACAACTCTCGGGAGACAGAGTTTTCTTCAGCAAAAGTTCATCGGGGTAGTAGAAATAACTGCAAAAGTTCTCCTTCAGATTCCCTTGCTCCTGCGGTTACTTCTGTCAGCAGAGTTTCGTCCTTCTCTAAACTCAGTCCTTAAAGGGTAAAACTAAAATATTTCCTTTCGCGTGTACAGAGGTTAAAGTCAAACTAACAACATCTTTTATCTTAAAACATTCAGTAATAAAGGCTACAAATACTTTCATTCAGATGCTCGTTGTTTTCCATAACTGACGACGGCAAGGGGCGGACTAGACTACAAAACAGTCCGTATTTATGCGTATTCAAGTACGCGCCAGCAGTCAAACAAAAGGTGTGGAACAAGGCTGAAAACAATGACGGGCGTGTGAGGCTCGCGCGGTTCGCGCGCGCAGGACTCTTACGCCACGCTTTACCGATTTCTTTACTGATTTTGAGGAAAAAACCGACTGTTTTGCAGTCTAGGGGCGGACGGCAACGGGCGTCAGTAGAACGCCGACTCGGGGTCGTGGTCGGGGCCCTTTGTTTTACCCTAACCAAAACATGGAACAGAAAACCATTTTACTGACACCTGTTGGCAACTAGGACTTCTTAAAAGTAACTCGAAAACACCCCGATCTGCACATGATCTGCACGTGCATCACGACCTCGTTCCCAGGGATTTTCCCTCCCATTTTCTAAGGATAAGCCCTGGGGACGAGGCTTTTTGGTTCATTTCTTCCTCCTTCTCTACACTACCCGGTGACTTAAATGAGCAAGTTTTTCTTTCCAAGGAAATAACGCTCGTGTTCTCGTGTGGAAGACGCTAATAGACGACGACCGTTTTACTAATTTCTTTCTGAATCTACATCTTGAAATACAGTAAATACCCGCTAATAAAAACCTACAGTTTTTGAGGTCTGGCGAAAAAAGGTTCTTTTATTTTGGGGTAGTTATTGGCAATTTAGGCTGAGTAGGTTCTTAATTTCTATAAGGGGATAGCTGTTGACTACCAGAAAAATAAATAAACTTGAGTTTGGTCCTTAAATAGGCAATATTTATTCAAAACTGTACATTGCAAACTGCCTCCGTTATGCAAGGTCCATGAAGACAATTGCGGTCTGTGCTTTTTAAATTTCACTTAGTACGATCAGCTTTGCGGATTTCAATGTGTCCAAATTATGGTCTTCATTCGAGCCAATTAATGGGCGGAACTTTCACCAGTTTCCCCAGCGTAAAGCGTTCCCCGCTACATCAAATTAATTCACTGGTATCAGTGATACACTCCTAGGCGGAGTGAAGCATTGTGCAATTAGCCTGCATAACAGGCGCTGCAAAATGGCGCGTTCGCCTCGCTTGGTTCATAAAGTGCCTGTTAAATGAAAGCAGGCTATTATGAGAGCAAAGTGTCTTACCCAAGAACACAACACAATGACCCCAGCAGGATCTGAACCCGGACTTAATTCCCGATACGTAATCCAAAGCACTGGGCCACCTCGCCTCCGGTTCCTCTTGCAGGCTAATGTATGTAGGTATGTATGCATGATTTATGAAAAGACAAACGGCAAATTCCCTGGAGAACATCACGTGGTGTGAATTGAAGAAACGTAACTAAACGTACAAACTAAAAAGGTCTATTGCTATCAAGATTGAAAGAGCGTGCAATCGCACAAATTGTAATGATCAAGTCTGAAATTTTGCTCTATTACTGGAACCAAAGGTCTCATTTTTTGTATATATTTATACTATCGAAACACTCCTATTAAGATACGAGGCTAATGAACATTTTGCCACTTACATAGCCTGGGATGTATACACTGATCAGTTGGCCACATCTACAAAAGCTGTAGGTTAAATCTTTAAAGTTTAATTAATAATTATTATTCTTATTAAAGTTTTGACCTTGATTGTGGTAAGAACATTATTTTAAAAAATAATCGAGAGTGATGTCAGTTTTGGTAACTGTGGCTCAGACTTCACGTCCATGGGCCAATTTAACAAAACTTTTACAGGTGTAATTTGCAAGTGTGCCCCTTGTTTTAGTGTGTAAAAACAAAAGCTACACTTGTTAATTACACTTGCATCAGTTTTATTAAACTGACTCCACGTTGCCGACTTCATCTCTGTCCAGGGACTGTTGAAAACCACGCCACGAAACTGAAAATCCTTCAATAATAATGACCGAGACCAGGTTTTATGTGCCCCCGAGTCTGAGCACACCTTGACAAAATCCCTTGTTTTCACTAAAACCGCCGGACGCCACAACCTGGTTGAAGTCAATGTTATCTAAGATCTTTCCGCGAAGCTAGTCGTATTCTGAAGCCAAAGAAGAAAGTAAGATGCTGTAGTTAGACACAGCCAGCGAAAGCGGCCATGGACGCGTTACGGACTTTTCGGTTTTCCTAATTTCCCTCTGACAGTAGCGTGCCCCGAAAAACATGACGGAAACGAGTGCAGGTGTCCAGAGTCTTTCGTTTTTATGTTCTGTTCCCCCATCCTTGTCATCTTTTACAGCCTACTTAGTTCACTTTCTCTTTTTGCACATTGCAAATACGCTTTTTCACTTCACCCTCCCCCCCCCCACAAACTTTAGGGTCCTTGCATTTTCATCAAAGCAAGAACCGGTAGAGGACAACTCTGATAACAGCGCCAAGGACACTGAACAAACACACGCACACTACGACTGGTTTAGAGTACCACGAGTGTGTTTGTTCATGCGAATAGTAGACCCATATCATAAGGGCATTTTCTATCACAAATAAAACATTAGACACCAACTGAATTATTTTCAAGGTTCTGCCTTTTTCGTCGACCGTTACCCCAGCGGAGCCGTCGTCTCTTATCCAGTAGAAACAAAGTGCGGTCGGGAGAGCGTAGCAGTTCTTGGCACAGCCTCCGAACCTGCCTGTCATACAGTCAGCAATACATCTGGTTACAGCCATAAAAATCGAGTGCATTATAATCATGGCGATAATCCACCACGTGAACCTTACAGTGAAGAATGTGATGGCCAGTAATCGGCTGGCGAGGTGAAATAACTGTGACACATAGAGGGCAGCTTTAAATTTGACAGATGAAATTGTATCCACAAGGTCGGTCTTTTGTGACTCAAGTTCACTTAAGCAAGTCAAGAGTCGCCATTCATCAGCAACAAGCGATGTCCAAGCTAAACTCAAGACGGAGACACACAGTGAAATAATCTGAATAATTGCAACCTGTTCTTGTTGGACGATTATAGCGTACAGTTGGATTATGAACTGAGGAGCAGATTCGAGGATAGCCTCAAACATTCCCGTCCATGTCGCGTAGTACATCAGATCCCTGATTTTGTTGTAACAGCCGGCATCCAAATCCTCTCTATGCCAAAGCTTCTTGAAATTCTTTGAGCATAAAATAAATGCTCGAAGTCTCGTGAAAGCGACCGAGAATGGATTGCAACCACAAATTAGAAGTTCAACGAGGCCAGGACGTTTGTCATCCGTCTTCATTAACTGTCGACAGTACAGAACCGAAAAAAACAAACTTGGTAAAATAACGAAGAACAGCCCCACACCAAACCATGTCTTATGATCATTGCGGTGAAACTCCATCAGCGTAAGTACGTCTGTAATTGGGTCAACGACAGATAAAATAGTTCCCACGAGGAGAACAAAAGTGTGATACCATTTGACTTGAATTAGTGTACGCGTTATTGTGTCCGCGTCTTTGCCCATGGCCAGCTTAGACGGAGTGTATTTTTTCAGCCCAAGACGTATGAGAAAAGCAGAGCCTTGTGATTTTTGCTTTGTGATCTTCACACGCAGTGAACTTATAAAATGTAGGTGTGTAGGGTTAATATTTGACAAGAATGGTGAAATGTCACGCCAGATTGTGGGTGTGGGTGGACAGTGTACGATTTTGTCAACATTTGTATAAAAAAATTCGCTCAAATTGCGTAACAGTGAAGGAAAAGTCATTCGGAGCGAAGCCATGTTTCAAAGAAAACATCCTTTATTCAGCAAAGACAGCTTTTGAACGCACCATTATATATTTATGATACACGCAAGGAAACAACTTAGCATTTAAATTCAACGTCCTTAAATAATATTGTAATATTGGCCACAACTATTAAAAGCAAATTTGCAAGTTAAGTGGTAAGGTCGAACCTCCCGTAAGCGACCACCCAAAATGCAAAGACTGAATGGTCGCTTAGTTACGGGAGGTGGTCGTTTACAAGGATCGACTGAACCACAGGAGGCCTCTTCCGAGAAGAGGTCCAACCCTCCCCCTCCCGGGTGGGGGGTACTGCCATATATGGGCTATAGATATGTGCCGCTGTCAAGGGTATGGTTTTCAAGCAGTTTACTAAGGGACAGGGTATATAAATCAGAGAGTTTGGGTCTAGAACAGGGTATCATTTTCCAGGAACCTGATTAATTCGTTGGAGATTTTAGTCGAGTCTAAATTAGGGAAACCGGGCATTGTAGCCTGCGTAGCTAGCGGGATTCTTGTGCCCGGGGAACTTTTTTGGCGGCGGAGCCGACATGCGAAGTGAGCGGCGACGCCGCGAGGGAGAATCCAAAATCTTCAAATTGACTTGTATACCCCACCCTTCTGGCGGCAAAACAATTCAGCACTTCCACGCTAATCCCGCCAGCTGCACAAGCTATGGGAATTGCCACTCAAAAATATTTAAAAAGATCAAGTCGGTTTTGTTTTGGTTGGACTGTGCTAGTGACCTCAGAAGTTTCTGGAAAACAGTTACTCTAGGATTGTGCCGGGGATGGGGGGAAAGAGATTTGGGGAGTTTAGTCTAGTATAGGGTAGCAAAATTCAACAGAACTAGCTCTGGTATAGGCTGAGGTTTCCAGGGTCCTAGCGGCACATCCCTACCCAAAAATTCCTAAAGTACCCTCTCGGGGGTCCAGACACATCTACTTTATAATGTATTGCATGCAATGTCTAAGTTATAACATCTGTATTTCCATGTTGTCACCAAAGTTCTTCCTATATTCTAAGAAGCATAGTGCACATTGCGAATACAGAGATCAGAGAATGCATCAAGTGGTCGCTTACAAGAGGTTAAAAACAATGGAAAATCATTAACCTTCAGGCCCAAGAAGTGGTCGCCGTCTCTTACAGGCGGAAACTCTAAAGGAGGTAAGTTAGGGCGTGACTCGGGCTTTAATTGACCCCTAAAGGAGAGGAGTGCATACTTAACTTGCAGAAGACGAAATAAGAACAGCAGTGATTTTATTGTTGCACTTAGGATCAAAAAGCGTTTATTACTTTTTTTACAATTTAGATATTTCTTTACACACAGCCCAGAGTGATACCTTTCTCTTAGGCTGTAACCACTTGTTTTCGTGTAGGTTAGTAAGCGCACACAAACATTTTGTTAGAGGTAAGTTTTATTCGCATTTATAGCCACCCAGAACGAAGGGGTTTTGAGAAAAACAAAGCATTTTCAAGTTCACTAACTTTGACTTGTATGTCCACTGGTTTCATCTCTATGCGATCTGCCAAAATGTTGAGAAGCGTTTCGTAAGAGCTATGAAAGCTAGTTTGATTATTTTTATTCAGCAAGTAGCAAATGTACTTAGAATCGTGTTCATCCTCCAACATTGTGACTTGGTTGACTCCACGGGAGCGCAATCTCGCAAAGCAATGCTCTTTGCTGCCTGCAGCCTCGTGCGAGCACGTGTCACCATTCCCGTGCGTGCACGTGCAAGGAAAACTTGTCACTTGGGGAGTGGTCAAATTACTAAACTCTTGCTCTTTTTCTCGGCTCATGAGACTTTTGAAAAGTTGCGCGTATCTGTCTTGGCTCTCCTCGTTTGTTGTTCTGTTCACGCGAAAGTTTTTCTGTTGAGTTCCAGTGTAAACCTTATCAGTGGGTTCCCAGGAGCCAAATATATCTGATCTACAAAAGGAAGCGTAAGCTGTGGGATTACGCACGAGTTTAAACTGTTCGTCTGTCCACGGGATTCCATTTTCCATCTTTTTGGCCTCGCAGGACTTCCAGCTTTTCAGCCAGTCAGTAAATAGAGGAACTGTTTCACAATATTCGTTTTCAGAGCTTGACAATACTGGTTCTGCACTTGCTTCTTGTTTCCTGCAAGTAAAGAGCCGTCCAGTCATTAACAGATCAAAACTTAGAAGTGGTTTCAAGGTTTCGCTTTACAATAAGATAAGCGTACCACAATAGACCTTATTCACCATACACCATCTTTGAACGCGCTCTAGCATCAGGGGGCAAACAAGTGATAAAATTTGCCAATACGAGTAATCGCGGTCGAGTTTGTTTATTCTACACGACGATTTCATAGTCATGCAAAATGTACACATCGAGTTTTGGCAAAATTTACGTCAGTACAGTTTGCCATGTGGACATCTACGGTCGCTACTGCATACAAAAAAGTAACAATGATCACTTCCATCCATATTTTGACATTATCGTCTTTAAGATGGAAAGGTCTTCATTTCCTATTGTCTAGAATAAACAAACTCAACCGCGATTTCTTCCATTTGCAATATTTTTCACTTGTTTGCCCCCTGACAAACCACGTGACGTTGCTTTAATCCCATCAGTCCTTAAGCACGTGCAAAGAAGGCGGGCATCTTGAATAAGGTCTATTTCTCAATTAAGGTGGCGGAACACAGTTTTGGTAGTTTGTGAGTATACTGTATGTCATTTGCCAAATCATGACAAGAGAAAGGTTGCAGCTCACAAGCTGAAACTTGGCAAGTGAAAAATATACTGATGAAAGATTTTGACTGACAGGTAAAATGTGACATTTTCGTAGTTTCCATAGGAACATGAACGATTGAATACAACCTTAACATTTCACTTTTGCTCAGTTTACATACAATTTGCTCATTAGATTTTCTTATAAACTTTCACACGGCTTACTATATTAATTATTAATCATCACCATCTGAAACTTATTTGAAAAACAGACGGGTTTTTAGATAATCAATAATATGATTGTACTGTAATTATTAAAGGTGTCACAAAATTCGTCTGTTCAACTTCCACTGTAAAGTTCTAATTATTTAAAATATGATAAAAGTAAAAGTTCTGCCAAATATTACAAATTGTAATGAGTAGACTTTGAGAAATTGTCTTCTGTGTAAATGTACATGGACCACTGCTTTTTTTGCCGCCATGTTTTATTGTCTAATTAACACGGGCTGTCACGCGAGTTACTGCTGACCGCCCGCAAAACTCTGTTCAGCCACCTTAAATGCCCTCGGCTTTCTTTCAGGTGGCATCGGCGTTCGTTTGAACTTGAGGGGAATATTCAGGTCATTTACCACGAAGTAGACCACGTTTACCTGGGTCCTGTGCAACCCGTTTACAGGGAACCGTGCAAGTTCTGTTACAAAAACTTGCACACTTTTTAAAGAAGGTAAATTCTGGCAGTTTGAATGGCCCCTCATTTTGTTCATACATTATGAGATTATGCGAAGGACATGGAAGTAGCACTTCGATCAGAAGAAAAGTTTTTAGTCAAGATAAAACGTTTTGAATATAAGCAGAAGCACAGCGAGAAAACAAAGTGCAGTTAACAGACCACTAAACTAGCTTCATGTACCGATTAAGAATTACTTTTGTATGACGAACATATATTGATAGGAACACAGCATATAGTTATGGGGGAGGGGGGGGGAGCTTACTATACATTCGATAATTTTTGTGAGTGCAAGGGAAACTAACATGAACATAGAACACCTTCGAAACTTCACTGTGGAAATACACACCAGCAATCTACACCCCAGCTTTTCTGCCTAATCAAAAAGTAGTACATTAAAATTGACGTTACCTTTCAGTTTTGTCGTCAATTCCATAGCAGAGTTTCATGGCAACTACAATAAATGCCATAGCACCAGCTTCAAAGTTGGGAATACAGGATTGACGGCCCGTGTGGGTAGCAGGATAGATTGTTCCCTTTATTTTGACTTTCTCCATCAGGCTTCGCACAATGCCATGCAAGAAACCTGTAAAAATTAATATGCGAATGGCATGGTTTGAGAGCAGCAATGAAGGATACTTCAAAAGCTTTAATATGAAGGGGGTGGGGAACACTACACAAAAGAAAACTATTAATATAGACCTTTAAATTCTGAAGGTGAGGACAACTACGAGAACGGGATACTAGGGAGTTTAAGCAACAATGATGGCGACGGCAACAAGAACGGCAAAAAAGCAATCCGTTTAATAAGCAAAACAACATCTTTTCACATGCAGTTGTGCAGTAAATTAGTGCTATAAAAAACCTGTGAGGGCTGGAAAGAGAGAGGGCGGTGATCGCACGCATCCTATTTTCGCTTGGCTTGTTTTATTTTCACGACACTTCTACTATCTCAGAGCCTGGAACAGGCTAATTCTCCTCTAAATCACAAGTCAATAAAAGGAAATTAGAAGAAGAATCTAGTAGATGATCAAGTCACTTAAAACAAAGAAAAGATGCTTATCCTCCCGTGAAAAAAAAGATAAGATCACCTGGCAGATGAAGGTCTGTGATATATCGTGCAGTGTAGGTGAACCACTTCTGTTCTGGAAATTGAGGAAGCTGTAATAATTTTGCAATTTGTGCCGCTATCTGGAGAATGTTTTTGAAAAGAGGGATTCTAAAATAGACGAAAAGAAGAAGAAGAAAACGTAATATCTCATGATGATTACAATGAACTGTGATCACAAGTAACTAGACTGCAATCAATTTGTGGTAGTGGAAATAAAAAATTAGTTTCACTAAAAATTTCTTCTTCAATAAAAATAATTAGATAAGAATAAGTTGTTACTGTAACTGATCATTAATAAGAAAATAATATCAGAGAAACGAGTTTTTTTTTATGTCTAACAATTCAAAGTCAATAAATTCCTCCCTATTTTCAATACTTCTCTGTCTGTTTACTGGTATTTGTCACCAAGTCTCATGTCAACAAACCAAACTAATGTGGTATTAACTCCGTCCAAAGCAGAGATTGGTGAGCTGAGATCAGTAAATGACATCAGCTCACTAGTCCCTGGCTTCTGAGAGTTTCATATATTGCTTCCTGCATGTACGTCTCCATTATTGTGAACGTGAGTGTCACTATAATAATTATGATTATGTTGCCACATTACACATGTTCCACAAATATTCAAGTTAAATTATCTTTATTGATCTGCATTTTTAGCACATCAGTTATTTCAGGAAGTTGGTAGCTTTTATGCATTTAATTAATTTTCTTCTTTGTAAATTACACTGTTAATGTTGACATCCCATTCCCTAGCCCCAATTGAATAAATCAGAATTTAAATATTAAAAAAGAACGGTAATCAATGCTCAAAAAAAAAAAAAAAATGGGGGGAGGAGGGGGCAAGTTGGAATGACTTTAATGCTTGTGCATGCGAGCTACAGTTTGCCCAAATGGCAAGCTGTAAAACTTACCATCTTTGCATCCTGTAGGACGGTTGACAAGCTAGCACAAAAATTTTTGTTATAGAGCACTCAAGGGGGTTCAGGTAACTACTGATATCTATTAAGTCTTAGACAGGTGTACATTTACACTTACAGCACACCTTACAAGGGTGGAGATAGGTGTCAAGAGAGTATAGTATGTTGGATCTACCCACTATGGCCACCTTGGGAACAGAACATAGTGGCCATTGTAGAGAGGTCTACAAAAGAGTCAATGTATAGACTGTCTGCTAAACAAAGTTGCCGTTGTAGAGAGGCAGTCTTTGTGGAGAGGTGACCGTTAGTGGAGGTTTGACTGTATTCAATATTCACCTGTAGAATCTTCCTTTTAACTGTCGGCGACTATTTTCAGTGTACAAGTACCCATTTGTAATCCAAAGCTAGAGGCTCATGACAGTAAATAAATCAGGGTATAAGCACTTACTTTCTGGGACACAAACAAGCAAAATCACCGAGTCCAAACTTCATGTGCCCTGGCATGTGTCTTGTAACCTGGAAGAAAGGAAGCTGGCCCTGTTTGGCCCACCTACAAAAAAAAAAAACTAATAATTTGTAAAAATATGGCTACGAAAATTTACCTTTGCAGTGCCAAAAACTTCAGACTCTATCATGGAAAAGATTGACTAACATAACAAGAAAAATATGACTCTGTGCTCTAGACACTTCTGCCAACCAAAGAAAAAATTCAAATATATTTTTGTATTATTCTAACAAATAAATAGTATTACGCAAAACTTCTACCAAAGAGGTTTCCTTTGAATGGTAACACCATAGAATTTAAGCACAGATTCTTAAGGAGTGAAAAATGTAAGCTTGGTCATAACTTGGTGCAAGAGTGGAAGGGTTACGGTTCTATTGCGTAAGCAGATACTAAATTGGATTATGTCCCACAAGTACATACACAAATGTAAGGTAGATGCACTGGGGCGTATAAACCATTCCATGTTGAATTGGACTCATCAGTCAAGATGTACTCTTTTGCAAAAGCTATGACAGTTGAAAGTACCTTAATACAAAATAAAACTGTTACTAAGAAGACCTTTTTTCAATGTGAGATGTTCAAGTATCACCAACTCTCTTTTGTTTTAGTTACTGTTGACTAGCCATTATTCTGGAGTCATAACGCATTTTAGCTAAAAGGAAAGAACAAAGAATTGTAAGTAAACCCAAGATCAATAAGTAGGATGGTCCAACCACTTCATACATGTTGCCTTAGTAGTTGCCTAGTTAAGTTTCCTGTACAAACCTCATTAAATCGCTCAGAAACACTGGTTCATTGATCCACAGCAAGCCAAGGTAGCAGAAAGCCAGAGTAAATTTGAGAGAAACATGGCCATTACGCACTCTATTTGTTTGTTTATTTGACCGACGAGCATGTGATTGCTTTTGCTGTTTAACTGTGATTGAACCAACAAATTCATCTTCACTACTCTCTAAGCTGTCGTCATTTGAAAGAACTTCTTCATCCAGTTCTCTGATGTCCTCTGGACAGACTGTAGATTTGGCAGCTTCATCAACATCATCTTTCAATGGAACCTTAGAAGGGTCATCATCTATGTGAAAATAAATTATTGCTCAGATCATTGAAAACTGACCCATATAAAAATGTTGCTGTTGTTTTTTTAATTGTAAATACAGTCAAAGGCTACATGTACTTCTTGATGACAGCCAAAAATCAATATCACCCAACACTGGGCCCATCTGATCTTAGGTTCAACACTGGGTTGATTCTAAGAAATGCTACTTGAAATTATTAATTGTCAAAATTCCTAGCTTACACACAGTGTTAACTAATTTTGGACACCTATATTGTAACTAGCTACGTTAAAATCCACTCTTGAAAACCACTGCCTGCCTATTTTAACCCCTTCCCACTCCATATTGAGTTACTACTATGTTTATAAAAGATTTATAAATGTGTGCAGAAAACTATATACATATAAAAAAATAATAACGAAAATTTATCCTAAGCATTGCACAGCTGACAGTTCTTACATGCCTCTGAAAGAATAGAATAGAATAGAAAACTTTATAAATGTGTCAGAGCCGTATAGCTTGGGGGCAACCCCATACTAATTTGGGGACACAATTATTTTATAAATTAAATAATTGGAATTACCTATAAAATATAAAAATAAAAAATATTTAAACTATGCATAATATATTATACTCAAATGATAATCTGAAATAACTGAGAGAGAATTGTAAAATTAAATGGCTATGATTTGCAGAGAGAACAGCTCTTACATCCATCATCTATCATTGAGCTTACATCACTAGAAGGTTCTCAATGTCCACTTTTCACATCTGGTTCTTAAAAGAAGAAAGTGTTTCTGACCTCTTATAGTGGGGAAATGATGAGCAGGGGAAAGCCCTATGATTGAGAGGATCAGCAATGTTTCTGGGTAAACTGGGCCATAATTATAAGTGTACAGAAGCTAGTGGCTAAATCACAGTCTGTGTGTTAAAGAAAAGAAGGCAAGTGGAAGAAATAATAATAAAAATTTTAAAATTCAATCACTTATGCCCTTGTTCTCAGAAAAATAAAGCTAAGACCAAAACATACCTTCATAAAATTCTTCATCACTGAAGTGTGAACACAGTTCTAATTCATCATCATCTGCATCATCATTTTCACCAACATCACTCTTCTGCTGTCCACGTTTTCTTTTATTCTTGCCAAGCAACTCAGCATCACGGCAGTAAAAAACAGCAGCTTTAGTTGATATCTGTCCTCCGGGGGACCCCGTAAAGGCATTACCAGTTATCTGAAGGTACTTGTACCACAGTTTAAAAACAACATCCTACAAACAAAATTTTTATAACAAGTTTGGTACCCTTTGAGACTTCACGAAGACCAGAAAGCTGAGCTCCAAAAATTAAATTTAAGAATAATGTGCAAGACTCAATAACTGGTTTCAGAGTAAACAGTTTTTTATTTTGCTTCCTTATAAACTCAATGTTTCTTGAGGTGGAGCCAAGTGAAACATTGAAATTGGTTGACAAAAACAACACTGACTGGTTTCTTGAAGGACCAGTCATTAAGCACATTATTAGCACAGTAAAGCAGGTGAAAGCAAAGTGGAAGCCAACTTTTACAGGAAATAAGTTGCATAATAGTTCCTTTTCATAAAGCATCCATGAGAATCTGAACTTGTTGTCACGTTTTTCACTGCCAAGCTAGACATGCATAATGCTATGTTTTTGAGTAAAAAAATGAGATAAAGGCCCTCATTGTAGTAACCCCGCAAGGAGAGACATTAGTGACAACGAATGATCGTGCAAACATTTTTCAGCTATACATATAGATATAACAACATTTTGGGTAAAGAATGGAATTTTTACCTTTAATGCAGGGTCAACTCCAATTCTAATGAGATATTCCACTTGAACTTTGATTATGTGCTGATAAGCTTCATACATAAACCAGGGCTTCCCTTTATCTGGAACTGTTTCACACAAAGATCAAAACAAAAAAGAACTACAGTCAAACCTCTTTAATACGGACACCAAAGGGACAGAACCAAGTGTCCACTTTACAGAGGTGTCTGTATTATAGAGGTAGGGAACGTATGATTTTTGGCATTTCTGGGACCAAACCAACTGTTTGTAATAGAGAGGTGTCTGTATTATACAGGTGTCCATAAGGAGAGGTTAGACTGTAATTATGCAAAGTAACAAAAATCAAATATTACCAGGCAATTGCCCAAAGGGAAAAGAAAAAAGATACCTACTTGCAAAACTGTATAAAACAATATTGCTGAGTGAAGACTTTTTGCAGCAAATTAAAATAATAGTAAAAAGGTTTAACCATTTCTCAGGTAGGTTGAGCATGATCGTCCAGGTGAACGTACTGTAGTCCTGAATAGGACAGTTGTTAACAGTTGTAACAGTGACTCAACAACAGTCAACAACAGTCCTATTCAGGATTACGTTCATCTAGACAATCACGCTCAACCTACAGTACAGCTGTACTTAAGTATAGTAATGTATGAGTATTGATTGATTAACACATTGGTTTTCTTTGGTATAATATTGACTGCTGCTGGCTTAAACCTGTTCAGCCCGATTGGTTGGATACCAGACTACACACTGGTAGGCCTGGGTTTGACCTGACCAACTCTCAGAGTCTTAAAGTAACTGAGGAGAAATAGCCTGTGCCAAAGACAAAACTAAACTCTGGTTAAGTCTATCTGTGAAACACTGAGTGCCAAAATCCTTGTCAGCTCTGGGTGCCCACCTGTGTACTAACAGGTACAAAAGCCATTGTTGATTTGCCAATCAGGATGAAAGGAATTTCAAAACACCCTTTCAGTACTTTGTTGAGTCTTTTGGGGAAACAGAACAATTAGGATCTGTGGTTAGCTTCCCAGACATTACTAACTGAGGTTAAACTACGTCTGCAACACAGGCTAAGCAGAAAGTGCTACCTTTGCTCTGGGTCTGCAACTAGTTGCACTTTCTGGTCTTATCAGATAAGGAAAAAAATATGTACTTTCCTCAAATCTCTGGCAGTGATCACCCCTACTAGATGCATTCACATTGAGGTTGCATTCATAGCTCATTACTCCATCATTTATATACTGCACCACACATATTTCCTCACAGAGAGTTGTATTAACCCTGAAAAGCCTGAAGGGAACTGTATTACCATTTTGCAAGCAAACTTGTACAAGGCCATTCCCTTTTTTCTCCATTTAGGATCAATTCCGACCGACCCAAATTTGGTATTTATTTTACAAAAAAAAAGGAATGACGTAGTTAAACCTTTTTTGACTTTAACTGATCCTTTTAATCTGAAAAATGGCAACAGCATTTCCAGGCATAGGGGTTTTGTTGGCATATCCTGTTTGCTCTTTATTACGACATCGACCATCAAATTTTCCGCCATATTGAGTTTGTGTTGATTTGGTGTGCATGTCTTGCTGTTTCCAGGCTCCACCGCAATGATGCTGGGGTTTCAAGCCTCCTGTTCTCTGACTTCTTGTGATTTTTTCCCTCTTTTTTTTTATCCAACTGAACGACCCGAACTCAAGAAATGCATATGATGCTAAACGAAAAACAAAAAGGGGATGGCCTAATCACAGAAGAGGAAAAATTGGTCTTACAGCCATACTATTACCAACTTACAAAATTGTCTCTTAGCTCCCCGCTTTCCCTTTTTTGACACCTGCAAATGAGCGTGTGGAACTTCACCCCCATCACCAACATCCTCATCTCTAATATCCTTGATTGGAGAGAGAAAAGCCAATCATTACCGATTCAGTTGCTATAGATATTTCAAAACTGGACAAATTATATCACTAGAAATATGTTATCACAAAATCCTCGTAAAGCTTTAAAGGATCAGCAGTGAAAATAAAGCAAAACAAGCCAAAGGAGAAAAAATGATCAAAAAACTAAAAAGAAAAAAATGTACAAAGTTAAAAATTATGGCTTCACTGGAATTCGAACTCGCTCCCTCTGAATCTCCTGTAAGTGAAATTATATCCTTGACCACTGCGCCTCGCAACCACTGAATGATTGTTATGCTAAAATTATTATACTTAAAGCATTTTTCTTTGCCATGAATGCTGTTTGAAGTTAGTGGAACTGTGTTTATTATGCACTCAAAGATGTATTTGAGGAAAATTAGCTTAAAAGGCATATTTGAAAGCCATTTTGCATTATTTTAGTCTTAATTCACTCTCGGGTTCAATGGCGGATGGATGAACAGAGCTGAAAGCAGTCTTTGATTTGACCAATCGGTCACATTGATTAGCAGGGAAAGAACCAATTCATTGTTGGTTTGCCTCAGTGCAACATGAATTCAAAGGTACAGATTTTAAGGTTTTGACAATAAAAAGCCAAAGTGAAACACACTTTTGAATAAAACATGATAGTGTACCACAGCATTTGCATTCACACTTAAAGTAGCATTGCTTGGCAACACTAAAATGCACCCTGATGTCACAACAGGATGACATCAACTGTAGACACCAAAGAGATATACATGTATAGAAATATTCGCAACTTGAGTTTCTGCCTCGCTGTGTGATCAACGCGCAAGGTGCGTGCACAGTGCGCAACGAATTTATCAACCTTGCAAGGTGCCTTCGGCTCAAAACAAATGGATAAATATCTCAAATGTTCTGTTATCGCATGAATATTTTACTACATGTTGTGGTTGGACAGTTAGCTCTTCTTATGGATCCATTGCATTCCCTAATTTGAGTGCAGAGTTGTGCATGCCGCATCCATTGCCGGTGTGCTTGGGGGAGGACTCAAAATCCAAACCGAGCTAAGCATGGAGGAAATAACTGGGTAGACAAACATAATAGCCCATTTGTTAAGGATTAGAAAAGCTTGTAGTGTTTAAAAGGTAAGTTTTCACGATGTTACGCATTTTTTCAAACCAAACATAGCAAAATCGTGAGCTACTGCATCAACGCATGGCGAAGCTGACATTGACCTGAATTGACTGATGAATAATTATACCTGCTTTAAACATGTACTGAGAGTGATTGAAAGTACTTCAGAGCTCGTATTTAGCCACTTAATATAGCGAATGACATTAACATTTACCTGTGACTGTGTACCGCAGCTCTGACAGAAATAAAGCCCGTCAGTGGAATCAAACGTTTCACTTTCGCACAAAACACACACCGGCATTTACGCAAAGGGGAGGAAGGCGAAAGCTCAAATATGGTATGTAACATCACACGAAATGTCTACCTCATCCATAGTCCTGCGCGACCACAATTGGACCTTGAACCCAGTAAACAAAACAAACCAAGCAGTTGCAAATGTTTACTTCGGCTCTGCAATTTATAATTAACGCCTTTTCCACCGACGGTTTGGAGGGGGTAAGTAAATTGTCCTGATTTGTTTTCTTTGAATTTGAACCAAAAAAATATATAAGCAAGTAAAATAAAAGTACAAGCTTGTACCGACCTGTGTTAGGCTGGGCTGTGAGTTTATATTGACCAAAAATTTAGCTTTCTATTACACCTGTAAGCTAACTATATTATGAACTCGTACAGTGTTTGTATTTATAGCTTAATTTAAATCGCCGTCCAAAAAAGTAATAATCACTGCATGTACGTGATAGTGTGTTTAAATTCGTTCTTCATTAGAGAAACTTTGTACACTCAGGTCCACCCCTGCATTTAGTTTTAAATGTATAAATACGCACTTGTCGCCTCCAAGTGGAAAGTCCCGCACCCTCCTGGACTTAGATTAGACCAGGCTTGCCTTCTAAATGAAGCAAATTCCTTGCTATGCGAAGCAATTTCGTACATCAAAACGCCACTTTTTTTCCCAGTCCCAGGGGCAATACAGTCTTCAAAAATCACAAATGTATTTAATGTTGACCAAAATTAAAATATTTCAAGGATTTTTGCATCGAATTGAATTTTTACAAATATTAGCATCAACAATGCTGTCCATTTCTCACACAGCCAAAACATATTATTATATTTGGAAAACACTTTACAATATTATTATTGTTAAGTTAAACCTTGACTCATAGAATTGGTATTCCAAACTTCATAACCTCTCCAACCAAGTGATTATGTTTACATGAGCCCTCCAGCTTATACTCCCACGCAGAACAATGTTCCAGTTATTTTCTATTAGAAGCAAGAATATAATGCTTCTTATCCCGTACCATATTTTATTCAAGATGGTGTCAAAGGCTAATCCCTGTGTAAACCCTGCTAATGGTTCCCTGCTGGCTGATACTGGCATCTAGTACTGTCCAAAACCCTGCATACAGTGGCAAAAGTGACAGTCTAAAACTGCTGGAATCGCCCGCTAATGCCTATCATTCCGTGGGTATGGGGGTGAGGAGCAAGGAGACTCAATCATAGACTACTTTATGTTTATTTGGTAAATCAATGTGCTTATATTCATGATCGAAGCGATTATACATGATTAGATAAGCTATTACAAGAGGATATACGTGGTTTCCTTTCTGGAACCCTAAGCACATGCATTGTTACACCCTATTTAGTTACGCAAATCCTGTGCAGCTAGATACGAGAAATCAACACATCCTACACAAATCCTATCTGGTAAAAGGGTGTAATTTCCACATTATAGGAACATCCTATTTTGTAGCTTTGCACAAAACACATACTTGCACGCTTGCTTTAGCAGCAGTACAATCATATTTCCGGATTGTAACAACAGCTGTTTATCAACTTAGAACTAACATGTCACTATTAGATGAACCAAGTGTCACACTTATTTTAACTTTACTACAGCACTAATAAAGAATCTTTAAACTAATTTCAGCATTTCAGCCTATGACGTTAAACTTAAGAGATGCCTGCATATGAAAAGACTGCCATGATCGATGATCTCACAGTTGATGACAAGGCGAAAGATGAAGAAGGAATCTCACAAAGTAAGCCATCAATGAAAGATCTGAATGCTCTGGTGAAAGATGTAGTTTCACGTAGCTCCTGGTGGGATCTTTATGGCATTGACCTAGCCATCATGTGTATCAACTTTGCACTGCTGCCAATCAGCTTACTACTTTTGGGATCTGCCAATGTTCCTGTGTTTGTTGGTGGTTATCTTCTGTTAGCCTACATTAACGCCACCTTTACTGTAAAGTTGGCTCATGCAGTTATTCACAATGCACTCGCTGGCTCATCGCATTTCTGGAATGGCCTTCTGTCCATATTCTTTATCGAGATCTGGGGAGGTTTTACGGTAGAAGGCTCTTATGAAGCTCACATCCAGTTTCATCATCCTTACACCAATGTAATAGGCCTTGGTGACTCAAGTTCATGGCGAGTACCTTCCTTGGGCTGCGATACATACCTATTTATTGCACCTCTTTTCCTACACTTGCTTTACCCTCTAGTTGGCCTCAAATTGCTTGCTGGGCGTTGGTGGTCCAAAGCCCGATACCTGTGTCTAACATTCGTAGGCTACATGATGCATTTCTGTTTGTTGCACTACATTGCTGGTCTGTCCATACCAGGTGCTATCTTGTGCTACTTTACTATGCGTTCAGTATTTTCCATTCCTTACATCCATGTTAATATATTCCAGCACATTGGCTTACCAATGTATGATGTTAAAAAGCGTCCAAAGCGACTGTACCAGATGGCTTCATCGGCCCTTAATCTCCCTCGAAATCTTCTCCTTGATTTCTCCTTTGGTCACTCAATAATCAGCTGTCATGTGGAGCATCATCTATTTCCGCGACTGTCTGATAACATGTGCCTAAAGATCAAACCTGTGGTATCCACCTACCTTAAGAGCAATGGCCTTCCATACCATGAGGCCCCCTATCTCAGTCTACTGTGGAAATTTTACAACAATTATGATGAACTTATGGTCAAAGCACCACCAATCACGGAGTTGATTGGTATACAGTAAAGAGATAGCCGGCGTTGCAGACTTAAATCAACTTTGGTTAGTAACATCTTCCAAGCAGCGCCAAGATCCTTGTCCCTGCAGCCCCTATTGGGCTCAAGAATCCTGATTGGCAAATTGGTAATGTCTCTTATAACAGGGCCAGTCATGGCTCCTACTCAAATTCTGGTAGACAGCTGGGAGCCCAGAACAAGGATTTCAGCACTGTTTTGCAGATGGACTTAACCAGAGTTTAGTTTTGTCTGTTAGAGCCCTTATCACTTTTGCAGCTGTGAAGAGCATTAGCTAAAAAGTTGCTTGTAACGATGCATTGACTGTGTAAATGGTGTCTTGGGAAAAAATAAAATCGACTCCCAACAATTCGAATCTTCAAGGGAAGTAGAAAAAAGTTCGCGTTTTTGGGAGTTTGAGTTATCGAGGGTAAAATAATATAGAAAATGATCTAAGGGGAAATGAAAATTGCTTCGAGTTAGCAGGAGGTTGGAGTTATGGAGGGTTCAAGTTACCGGGAGTCAACTGTACTTCTGTTAGCTGGGATTCAGGGGTAGAGTTCTTTGTTTTACTTGAGAAATGTCACTAAGTCTCGTTTATACACAACTGCAATTTTTTTGAACGGCTTTAAAGTCTCTGATATAGATCAACTCATTCTTGCACTAGAATTTAAATCTGGGGTTATTTTGGTCTAAAAACCTGGAAGTAAAGTTAAGCCGTGTCTTTATCAGATATAAAGACACTCATAAAACATTACTTTCTTTTGGTTTTTTATGAATTATTTATGAGTTTTTGAAGTATTCAGGTATGTTTCACCAGCTATTAAGCATCTGAAAAAATTGTCATTCTTCAAAAGATTTCACAAAAATAATTATCATCGTAGTGAAGTTTATTGTATTTTTGTTCTTGTGTCTTCCAATAAATTTCATAATATTTAATAAAGTTATTTAACTTCTAAATGAATGCCACATTTGTTTTGGATCTGGAGTAATAATATTCCTGATATGGACTGATATGTAGTTTTAAAATTACATGTAACATCTGTACACTGAAACTAAATCAGTTTAAATTGATTATTGTTTATCTGACAGGAAAATATTCTTTAAAAGACATATGTAACTAATAGTTACTAAAAGTTTTTCAAGGAAGAAGGGCAGTGTTTGTGGCCCAGCAGTAGTGGCAATATACAGTTATTAAAATGATGCAGTTTGTTGGGCACTTGTAAGCTGGATTTTTGTCTTTACTGTAACAGAGGGATTAAGATGACCCTCACGTCAGATACTGATATCTACGTTCAAACAGCATTTTACTATAACTGGCACCATTTTACTCTACTCTACCATGGCGGGAGAGCATTTGAGATTATTATTACTAATAATATCTTAACTTCAGGTATTTTAGTTTTAACACAACTTTGCTGCTCACTCAGAACACTTCTTAGTCATTTAACTTCTGTAAGCCACACGCCACTTTTATACTTGTGAATAAGGGGTTTAATAAATGAGTTCTTTCATAACATGCATTTGTATTGCTTCGAACCATTGATCCTTAGCCATGAATCGATCCAAGCAATTCCACAAAATTTATGATTAAAAACCAGAGGGGTCTGCAAGTTCACTTGGTGTCAAATTTTTAGCATTTACATTGTCAAAATACTTTCCTGTTATTGGTCTTTTACCATGATTAGACAACTTTCTTCCAAGTGTACTTGTTTGAGTACCGGTAGTTGCTTTGTAAATTTCATCTTTTGGAAGGAGGGCACCCTTATATAACAATCATTGACAGGGTGCTTGCTAGAATAAGAAAATCTAAGAACACCTTTTGAAGGTACCAGAATCTTCCTTAAGGGCTCTCTGACCTATCTTTTGCGCATTGGTACAAAAAAGCATTTTTACTTCTGGTAATTTTCTGGCCAAGGAGCCACCCAGCTATTGCCCCCCAACAGAGAATTTTCAGTGCATTTAAATCAGTCTACTGTGTGTACATATAGTGATCAATTTTTAGAGGGTATTGGAAGGAAGACATTTTGCTCCTTGGTAAATAATTTCAAGTTTAGAAATGGCTGTCACAGTGCCTTTACCATGATACAAAAAAATGCTCCTCTATAGTTATGAAGAAGATATCAGACAAAAATTATTGATCAGGGAGCACTAACCACAAAAAATGTTTGGTGATTTTTGCAGGAATAGCATTAAAACTTGAAAATATTGAGTCTCAATCCATGTCCATTGATGCCATTGGTATAACAACACTGATGACAGGAAACAGTTTCAATGCCTAAAACAACGAAACTGAACCAATTATATTTTGTAGAATTCAGTTGAAGCAAAAAAAAAAAAACATTCTAGCTTCTTAAAAAGATGGTACATAGGTTGACATAGCCCCCCTAAAAGGACTAAAAGTCAGTTTAATGACTGATGGCTGTTTTTAGACTTGATTCCCAAAAGGCCCTACAAAGGTCTACAAGGTACTGAAACATTTCTAATGGTGGTTATTGTAAGACCACAAATTTTCTAACCTTAAGGGTACAATTAGCCTGTGTACAGATGCCCATTCCCCTAGAGGGAATGGGAAATCTGTTCACAGGCTAGGGTACAATAAGTACCCCCACCGATTTTCTGGGGAAGTACATAATATTTTATTTTTTCAGTATAGAATTCTATCGATTTGAGAAAAGAAATTTTTTTGCACGGTCCTTCAATTATCTGGTTAGAGTGAATTTTACTAAAATGTAAACAAAGTACGACACAATGGTCAGACGTGTTTTTAGGCCAAATTATTCAATGATCATTGTTTACATGATATGCTAACTTTTGTTTGTTTTGCATACATCGTACATTCCACATGTTATCGTGCCTTTTTGTGCCCGAACTAACTTATTTGATGAAGGACTGGGAACATTTTTCCCTCACAACTAGAAAATCTACTTCCCCTCAATATTCCGTAGAGCTTTAATCTCCAAGTGTGATGAAGTCAAAGAAAACGTTAAGAATTGCTAGTAGAATAGACCTTTTCACTGTTTTTTTCAACTTTTGACATGGACAAGTTGGGGAAAATCTGTCGACACCAATTAAAAGAGCGCCTAAAGATTAGTAAAATAATTATTGCTTAGTTTGAAAGTGTTTTGTTGAAAACTAATGAAGATATATATAGCTCCTCAAAGTTGCAGAATTTTACAGACATTTGTAAAGTATGGGGCACAAACTTGCCCCTTCCCCACCTCCCACCATACAAACATCTGCAAATTTTCGCAACTTTGAGGAGCTTAAGATGTATCACTTTTAAATTTGGCAGTTTTACCGATATTTAGGCGCTCAGTGTTGTTTGCCTATGTCAAAAGCTGAAAAAAATAAAATGAAAAAGTCTTTGGAGCGTGACCGAAGTATGATGCTTGGTAACCGCCCTAAGGTTTTTATGGCGTCGAAAACCGTGACAAGGTCTAGGCCTTTTTCAAAAATACCATAATACTCTTCGTTGTCCCTCCAAAATTTTGCATAAGCATTGTTTTCAATTTCTCTTGGGACTAAGGCCTATTGTAGCTCATAGTAGCTTATTCCTTGTTTTAGTAACTACGGAGAAATCAGTTGCCAACTCGTATAAAGAGCGCGAGATAGGTCGTGAAATCGTGAAACACACGACTATAAAGTCTTAGCAAGTCTGCAACACTACAATGACCCCTACAATAGGTTATTCTTTTCTACAAACGTTAAAAGCGAATGAAATTAACATTTACCTATGACTGTGAGGTGCAGATGTCCAAATAAATAAAACGGTCTTCCGCATGTGTGCTCCTCCTACGACGAGACAAGGCATGCATCGCGTGCGGACTTTTATGCAGTCTTTACGCTGTGTAGAATCACACGAAACGTCTCATTCCCAGTTTTCCTCTCTTCAATTAGTCTGCTACACAGCCGTTTTTAGTGTCGTCACGCAACGTTCCTCCCCACTAACGGCTGCTGAAAACCGAACTACATTCCTTTCCCGTGATTAGCCAATTATAATTCAGTTCCCATTTTCTGGAAAGTGTTCGCGCCACCTTTGCGGTACTGTGACTCCTCCAATCACAGCTTTGCTTTTATCGTTGCCCCATGTGTGAATGACAGAATAATCAAAATCGTCGCGTGAAAACAAGCAATTAACTACAGTGTTGTCGTAGTCGAGTCCTATTCAAAATTTAGGAGATAAGCAGCAACAGCAAGAAAGTCAAGCAAATTGCGATTCACAACATGGATGTGCTCATAAAGTTGCCAGGTATAGTTTCGGGAAATCGCTCATCGATAATTTATAAGATTGCTTTTTGACTCAGTACCCTAGAGAGTTTAGTCTTCCCAGAACACAATGAGCACATCCGGTACATTAAATTCTTCACTACATATCAGCACATATGCACGTTAAATGAAGAACCAACCGATCCTGGTAAAAGTTTTCTAGGCCTATCAAACCTTCTTTTCACTTGGAACTTTCTTGACCGCTTAAAACAAACTTTTTTGCAAATTAACATTTTCGTTGCTTGAAAACACAGAGCCCGTCTAAATTCAGCGACGATTGATTGATTTGTCGAAAACTGAGAAGCGTGCTCGCTGCCTAGCACCCTGCGGCTCACGTATTGTCAAATTTCTTGTGCATGATTGGTTTGTTCGTTAGACCACAAACACAAAGGGAAAGGAATGTAGTTCGGTTTTCAGCAGCCGTTAGTGGGGAGGAACGTTGCGTGACGACACTAAAAACGGCTGTGTAGCAGACTACTCTTCAATTCGCTCCATTCGATTAGGTGTTCTACCAGGTCATCGCAGCAGAGATTCCATGAGATAGCGCATGCGCATAGCTGGTCAATTTTGTGCTTGCGTCGCCATTTTGGCAAGGCTGGTCTGTTAGCCCATCACAATCCGGTGTCTATCTTCACCATCGTAAAGTTATATTTCTTATTTATCATACATCGGCAATCTTTGCGAAGCAAAGTTTATAACTGCCGTGTTTTTTCATTCACTAAAAATGCCTACGCCGGGTTCCGGCGTACTTGATGAAATCCTTAATGTGACCAAGGAGTCACTGACCGAGTCAAATTCGCCGAATTTGACAAGCAAAGGAACTACGCTTACAGGATCGTCTCGATCTCCAAAACAACAATCCACATCTGCCGCAAACACGAGTCAGGCTGCTGACTCTGCTGAAGGCGAGGGAGAAGCTAGGCTTCTCCACAAACTCGACCTATTGACAAGCCTCGTGCAAGACATGGTGCCCGTTGTCAAAACTTTACAAGAGTCTCACGATGCCTGGCTATTGCAAGATGTGGATGATGTCGACGCTCCTTCGTTGGCTGAAAGCGAGAATGAGGAAGGGCCTCCGCCAAAGCGACCCAGAATCACGCCACAACCGGACGAACAACCCCGTTCCAAAACGACAGATACTACTGGCAAAGTGGATTCACTTGTCACCGAAGTGACCGAGGACGAAGTCACGGGGCCAGCGATTTCGGAAAAAATCGCAAACGTTCTTAACAACATCCTCGCCAGTGGTCTTAATGATCAAGCCACTAAGCGGCGAAAAGAGAACATTCATAGGCCCACAAACAGCACATTACTTGCCCAAACTCGTGTCAATTCCGAGATTTGGGACATCGCTAAAAAGCCAACACGAAGCATGGATGCTAGACTTCAAGCTTTGCAAGACACCCTGATTAAAGGGCTTATTCCTCTTGCAGACATGACAGGAAAAGTGGGTGAATCTTTGGATTCAGGCGCTGCAATGCCAACCAAAGAGACCCTATGGGAAGCTCTATCGAATTCCCTTCTTCTTGTAGCGGCGGCTAACCACAGCTTGAATATTTGCCGCCGTGACTTGTTCAAAACAGATTTAGATGACAGCTACAAGGCCTTGTGTAATAACAAGCACCCAATTGGAAGTGAACTGTTTGGTGACGACCTAGCCGAACGGCTGAAAACAGTTACCGAGAGTAACAAAGCAGCCAAACAGCTTACAAGATCCAACAAGCCAAGTTCTCAGAAGTATAAAGGGCCATCACGGTCTTTTTTGGGCCAAGGGGGGCGCAACCAGCGCCCCTTCAACCAGTACAGCAACCATGGCAGAGGCTATCAGAGGAGCAATCAGCCCTCATACAGGAAGGAACCTCGCAAAACCGAGACGAAAACAATGAAACAGACTGTGAAACAGTCATGACTCAACCTAAGGTAAGCTCTGTACCCACCCTTATTACTGGTGGAAGAATTAAGAATTTTCTGGCCAAGTGGCAAGAAATTACCTCTGACAGAACTATTCTGTCCATCGTACAGGGCTACAAACTTGAGTTTTATGACATACAGCCTGTTCAACTAGGTAGAGTTAGACCTACCATTCTGTATACTGAGGCAGCAGTGGCCTTAGATCAGCAGATTCAAAATTTTTGTCTAGGGGTATCATTGTTGAGTCCCAACATGAATCCACCGAATTCATATCCCCGTTTTTTCTCCGAGCTAAGAAAAATGGGAGTTTCAGAATGATTCTGAATTTGAAAGAATTCAATCGCTTTATTGCTTACCATCATTTTAAGATGGATAATATTGAAACCTGTGTTCACTTGATGAAACCTGGGTGTTTTATGGCATCTATTGATCTTTCAGATGCTTATTTTTCTGTACCTGTTGACCGGTCACATCAAAAATATCTTAAGTTTTTATGGAAAGGAAAGCTTTATCAGTTTACTTGCCTTGCGCAGGGCCTTGCCTGTGCTCCCAGAGTGTTCACCAAATTACTCAAACCTGTGTATGCATACCTCCGACTCAAAGGACATGTTTCTAGTGGGTATTTAGACTCCTTTTTAGAAGGAGACACTAGTGTGGCCTGCTCATCCAATGTCCAGGATACCTTAACCCTTTTAGGGGACTTGGGTTTCTGCCCTAATTTGGCTAAATCAGTTGTCCAACCTACACAGATCCTTGAACATCTGGGTTTTATTTTAAATTCCTTAGACATGTCTGTTAGCATAACAGATCACAATTTTGGCAAGCTACTTGCCTCAGCACATCAGGTATTGCAATCTACATCTGTTCCTGTTAGACTGGTTGCTCGTTTAGTGGGCATTATGGTATCTTTTTTCCCTGGTGTAGAGTATGCTAGACTTTTTTTACAGACAACTTGAGATTGAAAAATCAACTGCTCTAAAAAATTCCAACTGGAATTTTGAAAGTCCTATGATGTTGTCTGAAACAGCAAAAATGACATAGTCTGGTGGATGAACCATGCCAAAACATGCAAAAGGAAGATTAGTCATGGGAAAATCACAAGAGAACTCAAAACAGATGCCTCTACCCAAGGGTGGGGAGCCTTTTCAGATGGGATTTCCACAGGTGGCAGGTGGTCCCCGGAAGAAGCTCAACTGCATATTAATGCCCTAGAACTCCTCGCTGTTTTTGGGGCCTCAAGGCTTTATGCCCTTCAGAACATCACTGCCACATTAAAGTTCTGTCTGATAATACCACCACTGTATCATATCTGAGGAACATGGGGGGATCCCATTCTACCCCTTGTAATGATATCTCCAGAGACATATGGCTTTGGTGCAAGGACAGAGATATCTGGATCACACCTGCACATATCCCTGGGGTCGAGAATATCGAAGCAGACTCTGCTTCCCGGTTTTTAATGACAAAACAGAATGGAAACTGGACCAACCAGTGGTGTCAGAAATTTTTTCCTTATTTGGCAAACCTGACCTTGATTTATTCGCATCCAGACTTAACCATCAACTGTCTCGTTATGTTTCATGGATCCCTGATCCTAATGCTGTTGGAGTAGATGCTTTTACATTAGACTGGGGAACACAATATAACTATGTTTTTCCTCCCTTCAGTTTAATTTCACAAGTTCTACAAAAGGTGGAGGAGGATCAAGCAGAAGCAATCATGATAGCCCCTCATTGGCCAACACAGTCCTGGTTTCCCAAATTAACAAGACTTCTGGTGCAGACCCCAGTGCTACTCCCCAATCGTCCCAACATCGTACACCTCCCCTTCAACCCAGGGAAAGAACACCCATTGGGGCAAAACTGCTGCTGATGGCATGTCACTTATCAGGAAAGTCTCCAAAATAAAGGCATTTCAGCGAGGGCTCAAGAGCTCATTCTGCAGTCCTGGAGGGAAGGAACCCAGAAACAGTACCGAACATACTTACAGCGGTGGACCACATTCAGCAGTGGACGGAATACTGATCCCATTCAACCAGCTATATCAGAAGTCATAGATTTCTTAACTGAACTGTTTGATAGTGGACTCGGCTACAGTAGCCTGAATACTGCTCGTTGTGCTCTATCATCTGTTATCCACCTAGATGATAACAAAACTGTGGGTTCTCACCCATTAGTTAACCGCTTTTTGAAGGCTGTATTTAACAATAGGCCTAGTATACCTAGATACCAGTCGGTCTGGGATCCCACAAGCGCTTTTGACATACCTTCAAACATTTCCACCGCTGGAAAGCATAAGCCTTTAAAGAGCTTACCCATAAGCTAGTTATGTTAATAGCACTGGTTACAGGTCAGCGATGTCAGTCTTTCCATCTTATGGATATTACTAGTATGCAGAAAAATACTGACCACTATAAATTTATTATTAAGGATATTGTTAAGCAGTCAGCTCCAGGCAGGAATCTACCAGAGCTTATCCTTCCTGCCTTCCCAGCAGATGGCAGGGTTTGCGTTTACTCAGTTCTCTCAGAATACATTAAGTGTACTGCACCCCTTAGAGGTGGAGAAACCAGACTCTTTATTAGTTTTGTTAAACCCTACCAGGCCGTGTCTAGGGACACTATTTCACGTTGGATTAAGAATGTTATGATCAAGGCTGGTATTGATGTGGAAGTGTTCAAACCCCATAGTACCAGAGCTGCTTCTACCAGCAAAGCAAATGCATGCCAGGTGCCTATAGATGTGATTCTTAAGGCAGCGTCTTGGAAAGGAGATTGCACTTTCCGTAAGTTTTACAACAAACCTATTGAAGATAATGTTTCTCGTTTTGGCCAAGCTGTTCTTGGTACCAGCATTAATGTACAAGCCTAGCTTTCTAGGTCTTGGTTTTTTCTACTACAGTTAATAAACTAGGACACCAGTTGTGTTTTATAGGTGTTCCTTGTTTATTTTGTCTTCGTGTCCATATGGCTTTGAAATCTCATGGAATCTCTGCTGCGATGACCTGGTAGAATTGTAAATTAAACGAGACTTACCTGTAAGGTGAAGTTTGATTGAGGTTCTACCAGGTCATCACAGCAGCAGAGATTACATGAGATAGCGCATGCGCATAGCTGGTCAATATTAAAAGCACTGAGTGTCCGTATGTAATAAAAAGAAGACCCAGTAGGCCCATAACAGGATATGGGCTGAGTATGAAACCAGGGAGGGTAACAACTGGGAGGGCATGTAATCTCTGCTGCTGTGATGACCTGGTAGAACCTCAATCAAACTTCACCTTACAGGTAAGTCTCGTTTAATTTACAATTTTCTTCAATGTACTGTTGAGGTGAGCTTTGAAGCAGATTGTCTTAATTTGTAACGTTGCAATCGTTAGGTGGGAACTAGTTAATTAGAAGCCTGTTGCTGGCTCCAAGATAGTAATGTGCAGTCGAGTGCAATGAAAAGTTGGCTCGCTTTATTTTCGCGACGTCACAGCTACTATCTGAGTCATCTGAGAGCCTTGCAAAGCTAAAAAAACAAGGCTATTATACCGTACAATATATGTCAGGTCCCGAGGAAGGGATTTGTCAAAAGGCCGGAATCCGGAATCCGGAAAAAACACACGCCGAACGTCGAATGACTCTGAAGTTTAGTGATCAGGGTTAGGAAACTGAGTGAATCAAGTTCAGGTCAGTTTGCCCAGTAAGATGACCTTAAATCAAGATTCTCTCTTTCCCTAAATGGAACCTGATTCACTCAGTTTCCTAACCCTGATCACTAAACTTCAGAGTCATTTGGCATTCAGCGTGGGTCTTTTCCAGATTCCAGATTCCGGATTTTAGGCAAACCCCCAAGGAAAACAGCCACTTTTGTTTTCCCCAGAGTTCTGACTTTGCTTTTGCTCATTTTATGGAAGTCTTCTCTTTCCGTCTGGAACAGGTTCAAAGGCTCTAAGACTCGGTGTCCAGAATAAGCCATTAATAATGCCTACCCACCCAACTCCCCTGCCCCATGCCTATAGGAGACCCCCGCTCTTGAAACTGCAGCACTCTGACAACTTGGCCATTCTGCTTCAATTTAAACTTTGATTGTACACTCAAGCTCAGATGATACAGTGTACGTAACAAAGGCAAAAACAACATCAAATCTGCTTCAAAGCAGTGGAATAAAGTAATATTTTTCATTTCTGTTACAGCTCCTGAATTCCCAACATCATTGTCATCTTTAATCTGCCCTTAACTAATTATGAATTTTCTTTTACTAATTTGCAGTATCTAAGTTTGTCATATGGTTGGACCCTGTCACTAAAGCCTTTTAAGATGCCTCCATATGGAAAGACTTATTCAGTCAATGATCTGATAGAAAATGACAAGAGAGATGAAAAAGAAATCTCAATCACACCAAACAAGCCATCAATGAAGCAGTTGAATACTCTGGTGAAAGATGTAGTTTCACGCAGTTCCTGGTGGGATCTTTATGGTATTGATCTAGCAATCATGTGTATCAACTTTGCACTTCTGCCAATCAGCTTACTCTTTATGGGATCTGTTAATATTCCTGTGTTTGTCACTGGTTACCTTCTGTTTTCTTATATTCATGCCACTTTTACTGTGAAGTTGGCACATGCAGCTGTTCACAATGCACTGGCAGGCTCATCACGTTTCTGGAATGGCCTTCTGTCCATATTCTTTATCGAGATCTGGGGAGGTTTTACTGTGGAAGGCTCTTATGAAGCTCACATCCAGTTTCATCATCCTTACACCAATGTGATAGGTTTGGGTGATTCCAGTTCATGGCGAGTACCCTTCTTGGGCCGCAATACATACCTGTTTATTGCACCTCTCTTCCTGCAACTTCTTTACCCTGTAGTTGGCCTAAAATTGCTTGCAGGACGTTGGCAGTCCAAAGCAAGGTTTCTGTTTGTTACTATGATAGGGTATATAATGCACTTCTGCTTGTTCCACTATGTAGCTGGTCTGTCAGTTTTAGGAGCTATCTTTTGCAACATAACTGTGCGGACAGTTTTTGCCATTCCTTACATCCACGTCAACATTTTTGAACACATTGGTTTACCTATGTACGATGTCAAAAAACGTCCCAAGAGACTGTACCAAATGGCATCATCAGCGCTTAGTCTTCCCCGTAATCCCCTACTTGATTTCTCCTTTGGTCACTCAGTAATCAGCTGTCATGTGGAGCATCATTTATTTCCACATCTGTCTGATAACATGTGCCTAAAGATCAAACCCGTGGTATCCAGCTACCTTAAGAGCAATGGCCTTCCCTATCATGAAGCACCTTATCTCAGCCAGCTGTGGAAATTTTACAACAATTACGATGAACTTATGATCAAAGCACCACCAATCACAGAGTTAATTGGTATCCAGTAACGCAGTAATTTAATAGTTTTCAAGAGCAGATGGCTTTCCCACTTAACTAACAAATGTGCACTATCTTGTTAATTGCAGCTGTGAACAGTGTAACTGCTAACATGTTGCTTGTTACTCAAAACTGTAACGTGTAAATTGTGTATAATTTAGGTTGGTTTCAAAAGAGTCATTCAAGACTTCATATAATTAATTCTTTCTTAATTCAACAACTTTTAATGGACTTTCTATTGAATATTACTTTCAAAGAGTTCCCTCACCATACAAGAGCATATTATATAATAATAATATTATATTGTTATTATATAATTATTATATTAAAAGACATAGTAGTCAGTGACAGCTTACAAAAGAATGTTAGCTTCATTATTTTATTTCAACATGGTCATTACTCTGTGTATTAATAGGCCATTTGCACGATGGCGTCATTTTACTACTAGGACCACAAATCTTTTTGTTTTTTCTTTCATATTCAAATTTGGTAATCCCGGTGACGTTTCAATGACAAAATCCTAAATTTGCACAAGAAAGTAAACCCCTGAAGGATTCTGGTCGTAGTAGTAAAATAAAAATGGCCTATTATCAGAGCACTCCGCATATTGGTTGCCCTGTGATGTAGACAGACAGACAAGAATTTTTTTATTCCCCTAGCCTGTGTAGCTGGTGGTTTCGTCTGGCCAGTATGCACATATTCTCCTTGCAGCATCACCACTCATTAGTGCACCCCTCCATTGCCTCTCCCCCTACAAAACTGCCAGCTATGCAGGCTATTATTCCCCATGGTGCTCCATGTGGGCTAAGAAACTTTTTTAATTTACAGATGTTTTAAACACTGAGCTGTGGCGTAACACTTGATAAGGAGTCAATATTCAGGCCATGAAAAAGTAAATTTTATGCACGGGAGTTTAATTTTGATAATCATGGACTAAATCTTGCGTTTGATGAAGACTTGTTTCTGTTGCTGGAAATTTATTCAAACAGTTTTTAATGTTGTTTCAGTTTAAGTCACTAGCAGGGTTTTTTTGACACTGTGAGAGCATCGACGAATTTCTGATTCCGCATTACTTCCAACTTCATCAGCTCACTCAAATGTATGTGAATGCTCTTGGAGTTGAATTCTTACAGACTGTATCCAAGTTCATAAAGAGAAAAAAAATCTTTTCCTAAATCCTCCATAAAACATCAAATTCGGAATTTGTCATTGAAGTTGTGCAGTGACAACAAAGAAAGGAAAAAGCATAACGCAATGTGCATAGCTGCTGTTTTGCTTTCTTGAATGGTTCCTGTTGCTGTCGTGACATCTCCAACTCTCTACTGTTCTGCATTCTTGGCACTTTGTGGCCATAATTGCTCTGATAGGTAGTCTCATTTAGCCTGCGTAGCAGGCATTAAAGGAGGGCGGGAGGAGGGTAAGAAGGTGGAAAAAAGGGAGAGTCCCCCCCCCTTTAAGTCTCAGTTGGCCAACAGTAACATTCTTTTATTGGCTAACAATGTTTAGGGGGAGATGGCTTGTGTATTTTTATTTTTGTTTTTTCAGTTTTTGTGTGGAAACTGCATTGTTGAACGGGTCTGTCACCTTAGGTTCTCTTTCAGTCTCTCTCTTCTCCACAGCCCCAACATACATCCTAGGAGAGTTTTCTTTCGGTCCAAACTACCTCTAGTGTGTTATGTATAGAGCAGATTTTACAATTTAAAGTCTGCCAGCAAAATATAATTGTTTAAATGAGCAAAATCTGTCATTAACGTCCTATATCTTTTTTTAGAAGCGCTCTAAGAATTCAGCTTTATATACGACACACTACAGTCTACCAAGCATATCCCTCTGCAGTGCCAGGTCGTGAAGTTTTGCACCTGCGCTGAATTCTTGGGCATAAAATTGTTGGAAAATTTTAATTTTGAGACTCCTGAAGGTTTCCCGACTAAAACCCGAATTCCAAGCAAGATATGTAATTATGGTTAATTACATTCCACGCTTTTTTGGGAAAAAGAAAACGTACAACGAGTTTTTATATTAAATTGGGTTGAAGTTTCTAAAGAGTTCCGTATTTTTATTTATTTAAAAATCACTTTAAGAAGGTTTACTTCCATTCAAAGCCCCTTTGTTACTTTTGAGTAACCATTTTGTTCGCAGTCTCCTTGCCACACGTGCAACTGAACACTTTAAATTATGTGCTCATCTTTTATCCAGTTATGAATATCTAGTGAACCTGTCGATATCAGTCGTTGTACGTCCTGCATACGCTTCAACTTAATGCATAACAATGAGCCCAAGATGTCTCCCACGACTAAAGGTGAGGCAAAGATAAATGAATCTATATCAACGAAGATAGACACGTTAATTTTGGGCGCTCAAGTATACGCTCACACAGCGTCTTGTTCGTTGTTTGTTTGCTCAATCCTGCTCATGTAACACCTCTCAGGGTCGATAGTACTTGAGCTCAATTGCATTCTATTGTCATTATAAACCCATGCTCGGAGACCCAGGGCAGTCAGTCGGGTCGGGGGAAAGGGCCCGATGAAGTGTTCGAGTACGGGCGAAAGAACCTCTGGGTACCGACTATCACCGAGCTATTTCCAAAAATTCAAGCGGATGCCGGCTCCTGATTGGGCACAAAAAATGCTTTGTATTATTGTGCCCAATCGGCGAACAGTTTCTCCTGAGTTCTTTTCTTGAGTTCGTACACGACGGCTATTGTCTTGCCACACTGGTCCGGCTCGTTCACCAAGCTTGTGCGAGCAAGGGAAACTTTTATTTTCTACTTTCCTAACCAGAAGCGAAGGAACTACCGATGAGTCGAAAAAACGTTTGGGGTGCTATCAGCAGAAGCAATTCAATTTGCCCCGAGAATATTCTGTTTGTGACTCATCACAAAGTATCGTAAATAATAGGAAGTTAAAAAGATGCAGCGGCGACGAGAAAGTCAAATAAGCAATAACTTGACAAGGCAAAACAACAACTTTGCACGTGCATCACACTTTTTTGTACATTTCTTTGCCGTCAACTGCACGACTACCCTTGAAAATGCCTAATTTCATGTTTTGTGAAGGACGTAAACAAGCAATGACAAAATTCATTCTCTTCATGAACTTGGATATGGTTGATAGAAATTCAGCTTCAGAAGAGTTCGCTTAGATTTGAAAAAGTAGGCGAGTTGGAATAATCACGATAGAAACTGAAAAAAATGTGAATTCCCTTTTCCATGCGACGTTTTCGTGGTTGTCAGCCGTCGTGGTATCTTTTAAAATTCCCTAATATTTACGCAAGACGAGACCGATGCAAGCGTGAATTCCTCTTGTAAAATTACGCTTCTATCTTTGGAAAAGCGGGCAGACAGTATTTTGAAATCATTTGGGGATTTTATATCAAACTGAAAATTTGCTGACTGCGTGCATTTCTTTGGTGCATGAGCCAGACAAACCGTCATCGAAACAATAGCAGTCGTGTACGAACTCACGAAAAGAACTCAGGAGAAACTGTTCGCCGATTTGGCACAATAATACAAAGCATTTTTTGTGCCTAATCAGGAGCCGGCATCCGCTTGAATTTTTGGAAATAGCTCGGTGAGAGTCGGTACCCAGGGGCTCTTTCGCCCGTACTTAAAAACTTTCATCGGGCCCTTTCTCCCGACCCGACTGACTGCCCCTGGGTCTCCGAGGATATTATAAACCAAGCTCACGGAATAACTTAAGACAGCGTAGAAAATATTATTACATCGTTTTTGCAAGAAAACTGATTACTCTACAATCGATGCTAAAACAAGTTATATCGCTCCAGGGGCAGCAGTGGATAAGAATGAAAAGTACTTCAACACGAGGCGGTCAGGCAAAACAGTTAAGGATTTCAACAGTTTTGCATGGACGTGTGGGTAGAAAACGAAAGCCAAAGACCCAAAAACGAAGACCCCCCTCCCTCAAAATCACTTATAAATAGCTCGAAACGGCTATCTCGACCTGAGATATGTAAGAAACAACAAGATCTTCAATTATTCAACAAATTTCCCGAACAAGTTTAAGTTTTGACCTCTTCATATGCATATATGAAAGGCTTTCAGAATACTTATTTAGACTTAGCAGGCGAACTGTGCAGCCATGTGATGAGGAACAACGCCAAAGCGACCACAGCTGATTTTGATTTTTGGCAAGAAAGCCTGGCAAAAGTGTTGACCAATCAGAGCGCGTCATTTACAAAAGCGCGATTTTAAAAACAAAAACAAACGGCCGCGTTTCGTGAAGGTTGGGAATGGGTAGCCTGAAATTCATCCGATTGCTTCGAGTCGTTTTCTCCTCTCAACAACCGTTACTAAGGGAGTAATAACGACTCGAAGTAATCGGATGAAATTCAGGCTAGGGAATGCGCCTTTAAAAAATGTTTTTAAAAGACTCGCCGCATCAAATCTTTCTTTCCTTACAAGGACCGCTTGAATCGTTTTCAATAGTCTTAAGTTATTTACAAAGTCCGTTTTTGGAATTGCAAGGATTTTTTCATTGGTAAAACTAAACGAAGGCTTCATGGTAGAAAAACTGAATATTTCAAGGCCCTTGACTCGCTAAAAATGATCACACATCAGCCATTGTGGCCTGCGTTGCAGCCAGCCCACGCACTCGTCTAAACCATTAGTATCGATACAGAAGGTTTAGAGCATCTGCGACGCAGGAAACAGCCATTGCTGACCATGTCAACACCACTGGACACAACAACAAGTGGGATCATTTTGACATCTTAGCATCGGGAAAAACTGATTATCACTCACTGTAAAATCAAAGAATTATTGCTTATACAAGAACTGAAGCCAGCTTTCAATGTAAACGTCAGTAGCGAGAACAATTATCAAATTATGCCGCCCGCGCTTTTTTTTCGGAAAAAAGATGAAAATTATGCTGTTAATGACAAATTATGCCAAAAATTATGCTAGCACAATCTATCAAGCCTACTCACCGTCTGCTTTTTCTTTCTAGGAAGCATTTTAAGTGATTTTGAGGGGAGTCTTGGTTTATTTACTTTGGGGAGTGGGGGGGAGGGGTGTAGAAGCCGAAAACCCTGGTGAAATTCATTGATATTATAACTTAGTCTCAGGCGGTGTGCGCACTACGACTGCGATGCATTGTGGATTCAAAATTTTCAAGATGGCGGCGAAGGTCGAGAAATTTCGCAGGTTATATGCTTTATTTTTCAATAGATACAGTTCTTTCCTTAGATAGTTTTTCTCGATTTCACAAGCTAATATTTGTTTAGATTTTTTCTGTGAAGAAAGATAAATCAATATTCTTCATTTCAATCTAAAACGTGGAGCCCGAAGATTCCTCCTGTAAGAGCATGAAATTTGAACCCGGTTTTTAAGAGGCTATAATTTCCATTATATTGCCCGTCGAAAGTAGAAGATAGTTGTAAGTGTTTCTACAAACCTTGTTCTACGCTAATTTTTTATCGCTCCCCAACGCGCCCCACGTTTTGTGATACTTTTTCCGAATTGAAACCGGCATGTTTTCATGGGAAAATGTAGCCTCGCGAAGACCAATGCGACATGTTACTGGAAGTGTTACTGTTGTAATCACAAGCTGATCACAAAATAGCGGGGCAGCGGCGACTGGTTCCTCCAAACAATAGCATTAGGTGAGCATAAAATGTTCGAAACTGGTATATAAATAGGCTGATGAGTACTCTGATGTAGGAATGTCTGTTTTTGTAATAGGACTAAAAAAGCATAATAAAATTGCAGTCATACATGTGACTCTCTTTATGCAGGTATAAAATCAGTAGGATTAGAATTACAGGTATTAAATTAAATGATAAGTTTGATTATACAGTTAAGCCCTGTGCATTTTGAAACCAGCAATCTACTTCCAAGATTGGTGTGTGTTGTTGTGTGGATGTTATGACTTTGTCAGTTTCTTGCCTAGTCCCTGTTTTATTCAGTGGTGATTAGCCTCCATAGCAGGCATTTAAAAGGAAAGGGGGAGGGGTTTTGGGCACAAGAGAAATGCGAAGAGTGCACAAGGAAGGAGGGAGTGATTTCAACATTCACCTGGTTGATGTTTATAATGCAAAAAACAATTAGTCTCCAGTATGGCAGGCATTTCCCTCCCTCCTTCCCTCACATTTCTCTTGCACTAAGACCCACTTTCCCTTTTCTTTGAAATGCCTGCCACACAGGCTAAGTGATGTCATTCAATCTGTTTACCCGTTTACACTGTTTAATATATATCAAACAATTTGCATATTTTTGTGGTTTTAGTTAAAATATAAATTGCTTGATCATTGAATGTGCTTTTGATATTGGAAAACCAAGGCTGAAAAAATGGTGACAGGGAAAGGAAATCGAAAAAGTGGAACGAAGGGGCAGTTAAATCATGAGACTAAGAACCTGAATTAACTAAGTAAGCCTAAACAGATTCTTATATAAATAGTAGTTAGCACAAGTTTAGGGTATGGTTTTTAAATGGGTTCATATTTTCTGAAGTAAAAATGTAGCTAAGAGTATTTGTGTTTCACCTTATTCCTCATATAAAGTCTGCATACCAAATTAGAAGTTATGTGAGAATGGACATAAAAAGAGGAATGTACTTAAATTTAAACATTGGTATTTACATTGCAGTTGGAGTGATAAGACAGCTTTGTCTCCAAAGAAGATTCTAAATGTTGATTTATCTCTGCTCAAGTGTACAGAATTTTTTCATAGATTTCAAAAATAAGAACCTGTTTCAAATTTTAAGCTAAACAGGTTTTTATATAGAGGGGGCTCATCTGGCATAATTTTATTTTAGCTGAACAGGTTCTTGAAATTCAGGTTCTAAGTCAGGGGGTTTTACTGTACCACTAGGATCCACCTCTGCAATAACTGGTAACCCAAAAGCCCTCTTTACGGACAACCGCTTCATACAGACACCTGATCAAGGCTGTGCTCTAGCAGAGCCCTGTGGCCCCTGGCACCTAACTTTTGCTTTTGGGTGACTAGAAAATCTCAGACTTTTCATACAAATCATATGCTGGGCAGCCTAGATTTTACAGGTTCAGAGAACTAGGCTCCTTTCAATGTTCCTTAGAGCACAGCCTTGCTCATCATTACAGATAGCTTGCTTTGTTCCCTGGAAAAAAGCCCTTAAATTTCCTCTAAATTAAGATGGTTAATTTCTACGGTCCCCTCAGTGTCTGTATAACAGAATTGACTGTGAGTATGATGAGACCTATGACACCATATTTAAATTATAAAAATTGGGGTGAGGAGAAAGGAAAGGGGTCTCAAGCTATGTTGCCCCAGCCCTGATTACAGGAGATTTGTAAACATGTATGAATTTCACATTTTGAAGAGTTTTTATAATCCAAAAAAATATGTGACAACATGTGTTTGTACATACTGACACAATCATTAAACAAATATTGGCTGCAGCTTTTAAAATCTATTGACTGCATCAGGCTTTGTAATCAGAAATATGCCATTTTCAGTTTCAATCCAGTTATAAGACATTCTATGACTCATACCAATAGAAAAATATGGCAAATAAAGACGCTCAATATTTTATTATCTATAAAGAGGACACAAGTTCACTGTACACAAATACTCTCTACTTTATTTACTTGTCTTCATGTGATGATAAATACAGATGTTAAGCAAAACGAAATGCAGACTTGGTGCCAACAGAGAAACAAGTCCTCGAAACGATGACCCCCTCAACTTCGATTCTCTTATTACAGCTAGCAAGTGAACATCTTGCAATGCTGAATGACAAAACAAAATAAGCTCACTGTGTTTAAATACCGTTGCCGGGTATTCTGAAGAAGCTCCTAGTATCTTATGAGTATATCACAGCTATGCACATCAGTACCTCTTAGCACTAGTTGCACTGATTTCACGGTGAATTCAAAAATTTTCGGCGAACCGCGGGTCTTACCTCCAGTGCTTTTCATGATTGAAGCATTGAACAAAGCGTTTCTGTGCCGACTTTATCTCGGTCAGTTGCAAACAGGATGCAATTGATTACGAACAAAATACACCAGAATACACTTATCAACGGAATGAGACTGTTTTTTCCCTGAGAATTGGACAGACTTTCTTTTTCAAGGGCTTCCGGAGGACATTCAAAGCAAAATCGTATATATCTACAGCGTAATTAACGAATATTCACTCCGCAGTCGAGATGTTCTCTCCACGCCATCTTGACACAAATGATCAGATTTTGAATACCGCCCATGATGCTTAGCGATCGTAGTGCGCACACCGCCTGACTTAGTCTTGAATAAAACTTGTAAAGATAATGGAATGTATTAATGAGGTGATGGTATATGGGGCGCCGTTTGTAAAAAAAATGATTTAGCTTAATTTTGTCATTTTTTTCGTTATTTATTAAATAAAGTTTTCTGATATGATATCATACGTCAATGATTTGATATAATAAATGTTGATTTCAAATCATGCGTTTATGATTTGATATAATAAATTATTATTTAAAATCATGCGTTTATGATTTGATATAATAAATTCTGATTTCAAATCCTGCCTTTATGATTTGATATAATAAATATTGATTTCAAATCATAAGTTTATGATTTGATATAATAAATCCTGATTTCAAATCATTCGTTTATGATTTGATATAATAAATCCTGATTTCAAATCATAAGTTTATGATTTCATATACTAAGTTCTGATTTTAAATCATAAGTTTATGATTTGATATAATAAATCCTGATTTCAAATCATAAGTATTATGATTTCATATAATAAAAATCATTATTTGATATCAGTAAAACCATGATTTAATTTAATAAGTAATAAGTAACCGCGTGACTTGGCACGTGGGTTACTAGCGCGGGAATAATCGCAAAGATGGCGACACAACCAGATCAGCTATCGAGGTCAATCGCTTCTAGGGTCTCTAGAGCCGTAGAAAGGGCGGTTGACCAAGCTTTGGCATCCCTTCCGAGCCTTCCTGGCAATTCAGGTTTTGCTGCTGCGACACAAGAGGTATGTAACATTGATGTATCGGGGTGGGGGTACTCTCATACATTACCTGTACGGGTATATGTGCCGCCCAACGGGGTCGTGATTTTGAAACTCCTGATTTAGAACGGGGTATCCATTTCAGAGGCGTTTTCTAGAACGGGGTATTAAAAAATTGTGGATCATGGCTTTATCTTCTGCTTAAAATTGTTGCTGATTATGAAGAAGCATCTATTTGATGTATAAGTCGAACAAATAAAGAAATATCTTTTAAAAAAACAGGGCTATTTCAATTTACGAACTTTCTAGAACGGAGTATAAAAAATCGGCCCATTTCTAGAACGGGGTATCAGTTTTAAGGCGAATTCTAGAACGGGATATAAAAAATTGGCCCATATCTAGAACGGGGTATCAATTTTAGGGGATATTTTTTTTTAGAACGGGGTGCCTATTTGGAGTCCCGGGCGGCACATACCCTCCCCCGAGGATGTATCACTGCTGAAAGCTATGACCATATTTACGAGGAAAGAGGACTTTTGGACCTTTCGCTTGTCTGGCGCATTGCGTGACACGCGCGGCTTACTTTTAGATGTGTTTGCTTCCTTTGTTATGTCCTTTTAGTAGCCATACTAAAATAACATACAGCTAATGATTCTTTCTATTTCACAAAGTGAGGCGACAAGACAGTTCGTCATAGAACAAGAGATCGAGACAAACAAAGGGCTATTTACACCTCAACACCGGGAGGAGAAATTATTAGTTAGTGACATCGGTCCAAGCGTCCTTGGCGAACAAAAATCATTGTACAGGCGTAACATTGAGACTCTGGTTTGGCGACAAATCGCAGTAGCATATATATGTTCGGAAGGGATGCCAAAGCTCGATAGCTGATTTGGTTGTGTCGCCCTTTTTTGCGATTATTCCCGCGGTAGTAACCCACGTGCCAAGTCACGCGGTTACTTATTACTTATTAAATTAAATCATGGTTTTACTGATATCAAATAATGATTTTTATTATATGAAATCATAATACTTATGATTTGAAATCAGGATTTATTATATCAAATCATAAACTTATGATTTAAAATGAGAACTTATTATATGAAATCATAAACTTATGATTTGAAATCAGGATTTATTATATCAAATCATAAACGAATGATTTGAAATCAGGATTTATTATAAACTTATGATTTGAAATCAATATTTATTATATCAAATCATAAAGGCAGGATTTGAAAAAATAATTTATTATATCAAATCATAAACGCATGATTTTAAATAATAATTTATTATATCAAATCATAAACGCATGATTTGAAATCAACATTTATTATATCAAATCATTGACGTATGATATCATATCAGAAAACTTTATTTAATAAATAACGAAAAAAATGACAAAATTAAGCTATATCATTTTTTTTACAAACGGCGCCCCATAATGGTATAGGTGGTTTTCACGTTACGTCATCGCCGCCATGCTGGTGGACGGTAAACAAAAGATCGCTCATTAGCTCGCTTTGTTTGTCCACCAGCATTTGTTCATTTCACCATTGTTATTTCTGTCTCCCGAGATTGCATGAAAACCATCTATACAATTAAAGAAGAATTATTTACATTTTTTGACAGGTTCGTCGCAAACAGCTCGGGTGAAAGTGGTTTGTAACAGTAGCGCGGCTGACAATAGACCTTTTCACCGTTTATGACGCCATCTTGACTGGGGGGGGGGGGGGGGGGCAAACCGGCTTAAATTACGGTGAATGTATGGAACCGCTATAACGCCGCTACAAAGAGGCGGATTTCCAACATTTGCCACTACTTTAAATAGTTTTATTGATATCATTCATTCAACAGAAAATAAGAGGCTATTAAAGAAGGTACGACGCCTGTAAACAGGGCCACCCAACGACGGTTTCCTCCTGAATGCATTGAAACCACTTTTTAAACTATCCAGAGTACTTTTAGATCTTTAGAAAAACATTCTAAGCGGCACAATGAAATTTATATCTGTTCGGTCATCCTAGGGGAACTTGAGTCTTTTGGAAATTACCAGGGCTTCAGTATTATTTTCCCGAAAATTTTGGATGCAATTTAAAGTTTTACGAAAGTGAG
>CALNXK010000030.1:3332500-3365000 GCA_942486035.1 Porites lobata
TGAGAGCAGCGTATCTGTGGAAGACCAGTGTTCCTCTCCACATCCATATCAAAGATGTGCGGTCTGACAGGTTTACAAAGGTGCTACTCCTCATGAGAAAACGGATAAAATCACTTTTAAAGCGACTGAAAAATATCGGTATGGCCTCTGAAAAACTATATCAAAACACCTTAACAGCTAATCTATTTAAAGTAAAAAGTAGAAGCAAAAATTTCTGCATTTTTTGCTAATATCGGCATAATTTACAAAAACTAGCATAATTATTGGCATCATTTAAGAAATAATATACGAGCACTGCTAGTAGCGTATTATACTACTTTTGAAAGCAAAATCTATATCCGCAAAGCCTAAAGGTAAGTTGTTAGTTCAAACTTATTTGTTAATTCCGGTAGCCCGCGTAGCTGGCGAGATCAGCAGGCGACTTCTGTGGTATTTTGGCTGGAGGAGCCACCCCGGGCACAAACAATCCCGCCAGTTACGCGGGCTATAATTCTGGCTCAGAGGAAATTGTACATCTTCTTTGGTTTGAGAGTTATTTCATTAACAGTACTTGTTTTCTGTTGACAAAATTAAGAACTAAAGGCTTGGAGCCTAGACTAAAATACTATTTAGTCTTAAAATAAAACACCCTATAAACTGATTTGGAGGCCCACTGAGTCTCTTATAAATCCAGTCTAAGTTAGATTTCGTTTTCAGAATACTATACTAACACAGCAAAAACCCAGGGGCGGAAGGGGTTCCAACACCATTTTAATTTATCACTGTTGTGGTATGGAATTGCAAACGTGTGCATCTGATCTTTCTTTAGAGTTGTTTGCCATTTTTGAACTAGTGACCACTCTGAAAGTGAAAGCTATGCGAAACAAAAAGAGAAGAAGAAAAATATTTATGGGCCCTTGCACTAAGCCAGTATACACTGCAAAGGGTTTTCATTTTCAAGTTTTCCATAAACCGAACAAATTTTCTATAAACTCTAGTTTCTTTCGGTTGTTTGTTTGGCCTGTTTTCCATTTTGGGCCACGTTACAGCAATGAAACAAAAAGGCCAAAGCGAAACAACAAAACAACACTTGCCACAACTCATCACGAAAAGCCCTAAAAAAGGGTGTTTGTAAGGAATGATATGCTATGTGCTATAATTACCTTAGTAATAGTTAGTAATAAACTCGCGTTATTTCCAATCAGCTATTTTCTGTCACAGACATGTTACATTTTAATTTTATCCCTTGTTTAAAAATAATAGATTTCCCACTGTATATTGTTATGTGTAGTTTTCCATTTTATTTCTGGTTTCCTTTCTATGCGAATCAAAATAAGTCATCGAAACTGAAAAAATATGAAATAGGTTTCTCAATGTAAAAAAATAGCCCTATGATTACGTGGAAAGACTTTCAGTATCTCAGTATATTAAGGACAAGTTTCAATCGTGCTTCACTTGCAGGAAAGAAGGTGTTTTGGTAAGTACAGGCAATTTTTCTACTAATGCAGTCGTTAGTTTTGTTTTACTAGAAGTGTTATTTTGTTTCGTTCCGTGACAAAGTATCGTAACAAAATATCAACAAATTGGATGGACTGAGTTCGTGTAGCCTTCGAAGCTGGCGGGATTGAGGCACCTTCTTAGCAGTAGAGCTGCCACGCGAAGCGAGTGGCGAGGCCGCGCGCGAAGGAAATTCCCTCTCAATCTTTTCGCGGGTCCCTCACCAGAAAACTACAGCACTCGCACGCTACTCCCGCCAGCCCTGCTTGAGTTCATGTGTTGAGTAATTTTTTCTTTGATCCCATCGAGATGGGTGTTGTAGTGTTTTAATTGATTAGAAAATGATGAATTATGTTATGTTTACAAATTTTTCTAACATATTTTAAAATGTTTTAAAAATATCTCATATGTCGACGTAACGTGCGGTCAAATAAAGGTGAAATGTAATCGACTCGCGTTCCGGAAGATTTCAGAAAATTTAAAAACAAGAACTTTTTAATTTTATCAGTTTTACACTTTTCCATAAAGCCACTGTCTTTGATAATGTTTCAGGGAAATCTCAGACCTCGGGCACGTCTTTTTATGATTTTTTTAAAATAATTTTTGGTAATTGAGCCAAAGATACCTTTAAAAACCACGTCACCTCAATGAATTGTACACTTGAGACCGCGATACCGTCAGCTGACACTGGTCAGCGGATACCCATTTTTGACAGTTGTCAATTGTCCATGACAGGGATGTCCACAGTCAAGTTAAACACATATTGCATATATACCTTGAACACCTAGCTAATAATGCCCGGTTATTATGAGGAAATATTGCCCGCTGAGCAGCCAATCGAAATGCGTACTATTGTAGCCATATACTAATGCTCTTTAACTCATCCACAGAGCAATACCAAGATCCAGATCTTAGACGTGCCTGATAGTTTGTGATACGCTGTTCCCTGCTAGCAGATTCTCCTTTTTGGTTAATTCTGCTAGTAGGGAAGACACACTGCTACACTGACGAAAAGTTTTTAAAAATCTCAGCTGCTATAGTAACCACATCTGGTAAGTCATTTTGAATCAGACATTACTCAAAATCTAATGGAGGCATAACCACCATAACATTTGTTAAGGCTTTGAGTTCCGTAAATGTACCAATATTATAGAGTGAAGTTTCTTCATTCCTTATTTTTCATCACCCCTCTCCCAAAAGTTTACCCCTTCTTTGTCGGAAGGTTGGGTAAGAATTTGTAGAGCGTCAAATGTGAATGAAAGACCAGATAGAAAAAAAAAAATCCTTCTCGATTGTTGCAAGAAAATGCGAAACATTTGTCACTTCATTCACGCATGACGATGGAACAAGAAAATGACTGACAGAATTGACTCTACAGGTCAGCAAACAGGTTGCAATTAATTTACGGCTGTTAATCCTTGACCATTTGGCTTGTCTGCATCTCAGACTTTAATAAACGTGAGAGAAATCATGAACAGACACTAGACACGACTCAAGTTGCCACGATCGGTGATTACCCGACGTGGCGAGATTTCTTTAGTTTGTAGCCACTAAACACCCATTTTGTTAATAGCATAATGCTCCCCCTCCCTCGTCTTGGAGGGGCTTATTTAAGTCGAATCGTCGCCTATATGGGGCTAGCCTTGCATGAAATGCCCGGAGGTTATGCGCTCTTGAAATTGAGTGATACATCCTCGTATGTTATTTCTTTAATTTTGTTAAGTGATAAACGTTTTCGTAAATTAACGCTTTTTATGAAAATACACTTATCTATATCAAACTTGCTCCACGCAAATCCAACTTTTATTAAAGTGGTTCACTTTGGTTGAGGTCAACATGTAGCGACCGCTTTTGGGTGAAGGCGGCGCGAGGGCAACATGCGTTGCAGAAATTCTGAAAGGTTCACTCCACAATGACCAAAACGTCTAACAAGATCCTTAGTTCCGTTTAATGCTGGTTCACAAGATGTTAACGGACCGAAGGGACCGTCAAAGACTGTAATGGCTATTACAACATGCTTCGTGCGAAGCCTAAAGAACTGCGTTGGGCGACGTTGCCAAAAACACTCCGCTCTCTAGTCGAGCTTACAAAAAACTGAAAACCCGGATGCGCGTGACCGGGTCACGTGTTAAACAAAACAACTGGGAAGGCGTTACATGGCTCCCCCATACATTGTGAAATGTATGACTTAACAATAAAATAAATGTCAAAATAAACTTAGTGTTCTTAGTGTTCAAGAGGGTAATTCTTTCTGCTGGCTCCCCGACGGGGTCGTACTCCGGTCTATCGAAGTTTCCTTCTGTAACTTGCATCAGTCGTCTCTTCCTTCGGACGATGAACAAGGATTAACTTGTGTACGGGTCTATCCAGAAGCTTCTTATTTCCGGATTCAGTATAGAAGAGGGAGACTTTGCGAACGAGTCCGTCATCACTGGGATAGACTTGGGTGACTCTGGCGAGAGGCCATTCATTTCTTGGGGAAGAATCTTCGCAAATCAGAACAATATCATCAACTTGGACGTTAGGGACGGTCTTGTTCCACTTCTGACGCTTTTGCTGCTGTAGACAATATTCTCTTTGCCATCGGAGCCAGAATTGGTCAGCCAAGAATTGAACTCTGCGCCATCTCTTTCTGGTGTACAGATCTGGTCGAGAGAAGTTGCCAGGCGGAGGTAGTACTGCCTTCGTCTTCAGAGTGAGCAAGTGATTTGGTGTGATCGGCTCAGGTGCTTGTGGGTCTGACAAGCTGTCGGTGGTCAGCGGGCGGCTGTTCACGAGGTTTTCGGCTTCAGTGAAGAGAGTACGTAACCCTTCGTCGTCTAGCTGCGTTGACTGATCTTCGAGGAGGCCAGATAGAGAGGAGCGTACTGTTCGTATCATGCGTTCCCACACACCTCCCATGTGTGAGGAGCTGGGGAAACTCATCTTGAACTCGATGAAGTCGCATTCTTGTGTTAATAGGAAGTTCTTCACTGTGTCAGTGTTCACCTCTGCATTGAGCTCGTTTCTTCCTCCGATGAAGTTGCTTCCTTGATCTGATCTTAGTTGGCGCACTTTGCCTCTTCTGTTGATGAATCTTCTGAGCGCGTTAATGAATGAACTTGTTTCCATAGTGTTCAAGGTTTCAAGGTGTATCGCCCGGGATGAGAGGCACGTGAAGACGATGCCCCAACGTTTCAATTCCTTTCGGCCTTCCTTAATATACCATGGGCCGAAAACGTCCATACCCGTGTAGGTAAAGGGCGGTGCTTGTGTCACACGTTCTTCAGGAAGATTTGCCATCTTTTGGACTTGTGCTCGTCCGCGCAATTTGTGGCAAATGGCACAGCTTGACAGGAGATGGGAGACAACAGAACGACCGTTCACAATCCAATAACCTGCTTGCCTGATGGAGTTGTGGGTCATCCCATAACCTGGGTGGTGCTCTTTGCTGTGAAAGTGTCGGATGAGGAGATTCGTCACGTGACTCTTCTTTGGACATATGATCGGATGTTTTATGCCATAATCTAATTCGGCTTTTAGGAGTCGTCCGCCAATTCTGAGGATTCCCTTGCTGTCTAAGAAGGGGTCCAGTTTGTAGAGAGAACTTGTCTTCTTGATCGTTTCGTTCCTGGTATGAGCACTGTGGCGATCCTGGAACATACCATCTTGGTGGTTGGCATTTTGAAGGATTTGGATCTCCTTGCCGAAGTGCTCGAACTGAACTGACTTGAGAATTACTTCTTCTGCTAAGCGTAATTCTTCGACTGAAGGGGGCCGGTGTTGGGCCTTGTGTTGAACTGCCTGTTAGGGCGTCTCTGTTCTATCATTCTCTGGATGCGCACAATGCTCCTCTTTAGGCGAATGAGGGAAGATGAATGGCGAAAGCGTTCTGGTTCTAGAATACTGTGAGAGCTCTCCTTCTCCTCGCTTTTGGTTTCTTCATGGCTTGAAATGCAGACGGTGGACTTAGGTTTCTTCACTTCAACGTCTTCGTGTTGTAGATCCGCAACTTGGTCTAGGCTGATCACCGGTACTTCGCTTTCCCATAGGAATTCAGGGCCATTGAACCATAGTTCGTGTTCAGAAAGCTCTTTGGTGGTGGCACCTCTTGACGCGATATCAGCTGGGTTGTTCGGACTGCTAACGTAATGCCACTGCTGTGGGTTTGATCTGTCGCGGATGTGTTGAACACGATTTCCGACGTACGTATGGAAGCGTCTCGCGTCATTTCGAATGTACCCTAGAACGACGGAAGAGTCCGTGTAAAACAATTTCACTGGGTTACTGTAGTTAAGCTCTTGGCTGAGCATGGAGGCTACGTTAGTAGCAACCACGGCGGCGGTCAGTTCAAGGCGTGGAATTGACATTGGCTTTAGTGGCGCGACCCTAGCTTTGCCCATCAGGAAGCTGACATGTACTTGGCCTGAACTGTTTACAAGACGTAGGTAGGTTACCTGGCCGAGGCCTGTGTTGCTGGCATCGGAGAAGCTGTGTAACTCCACGGCAACTGGTTCGCCGAAATCAGGTGGCTTGAGACACCTTGCTATCTTGATCGTCTCCACAAGAGGTAGTTCGGATCTCCATTTTTCCCATTGTGAACGGATGTGGGCAGGAACTGGGTCGTCCCAGTCGATGCCTTCGCGGCACAGTTCTTGGAGCAACTGTTTTCCGACTAAGATGACAGGTGCAATGACACCAAGCGGATCATAAACTGAACTCACAGTTGATAGAATTCCGCGACGGGTGAGAGGCTTGTCCTTGAGCTCAATTCGAAAACCAATGGTATCAGACTGGATGCACCAATAGGTACCTAAGGATCGTTGGACAGGTAAGACATCGTGACGTAGATCGAGGTCCTTCAAGTCCTTGGAACGATCTTCAGCAGGTAAGGCTTCCAGCACAGTCTCACTGTTGCTGGCAAACTTGTGCAGGCGTAGGTTGACTGCTGCGCACATGGCTTGGGTATTCTTGATGACATTGATTGCTTTAGCTGGTGTGGCGAAAGATTTCAACCCGTCATCTACGTAGAAGTCGTTCTTCAAGAAGTCTGCGGCCTCATTGCCAAACTGTTCTCTGCCGGCTTCTGCTGTCATTCTGAGACCGAAATTAGCAACTCCTGGGAGGAGACTGCCCCGAAAAGGTGGACGTTCATGCTGTACTCTACGATTTGACTCTCTAAGTTGTTATCCTTGAACCACAGAAATCGTAGAAAGTCTCTGTGTTCCGGGCTGACGTGAAAACTATGAAACATCTGTTCAATGTCGCATGTCACTGCTGTCTCTTCCTTTCGAAACCGCGAGAGCACACCAACGAGGGCATTCATCATGTCAGGGCCCTGTAGCAGATGTTTGTTGAGAGACTCGTTGTGGAAGATGGCACTGCAGTCGAAAACGATTCTAATTTGGTCAGGTTTCTTGGGGTGATAAATGTCAAAATGAGGCAAGTACCACACCTTTCCTGTGGCAGTCTTGAGTTGATCTGATGGGACGAGACTGGCGTGGTTCTTGTTAAACATTTTCTGCATGAACTCAGTATATTGCTTCAAAACCTTGCCATTCTTGAGAAGTTTTCTTTTTATGCCTAGTAGCCTGTTTAGGCATTGTTCTCGGTTGTTCGGCAGACTCAACTTGTCTGTCCTCAGTGGTAGCGGCATTTCCCAATTGCCCAGTTCATTTGTATGGATGCTTGTGGTAAGAAGATCATTGAAACGTCTGTCCTCGACAGACTCGGTGTTCTCAGTGCCTCGGATGGTTCGGCTATGATGTAGTTCACTGTAATCCAATTGCATCATTTCTCTTATCTGCTGGGGCGTAGTGACATCCTTAGATTGATGTTTGGAAGCGAAAGAGGCTACGGCCTCTTCTCTGGAACTGTTGCTCGTTGGAACATTGAAGAGGTTGTGAGAATCTTCTCGTCGTACGGTGATGCGGTTAACTGTTGCACAAGCCGTACTGTCTTGTTGGTTGTCTAGACAAACTGGACCGATGATCGTCCAGCCGAACTTGTACTCTTCAGCCCACGGCTCATTGTCTTTGCCGTATATAACGTGTAATGGCTGAAAGGCAGATGGGATGTTACGACCGATTAACAATCCTATCTCTACTCCGGGATGATAGTGGATGTGGTGGGCGATCTCCTTAAGGTGCGGCCAGAGTTGGGCAATGTTAGGCGTGGCGATGTCCTGATGGCTAGCTGGAATTTTCTCTTGTGAGTATGCAAACGGAATCCTAATAGAATTGTGTCGACTGTCTGTGTCCTTGATGTGCAATCCGTTTACTTTCTGAGTACGCACAGTGTTCACGCCCGCAATCGTACTGATATTGAGGTTAACTTCCTGGCCTTTGACCTGCAACTGGTCGAGAAGAGTGTCTGTGATGAAGACATCTGTTGACTGGTCATCCAGAACTGCATAGGTCAGCATCCTTGCTGAAGGGTTGTCTTGATGGAAGACTTCGACGAGAACTATTCTAGCGCATGAACGAGCAGAATGCCCTTGATTGCAGACTCGTGAGCAAGCAGACCTCGCTTCACTGGCATTAATCACTTTGTGCCTGGATGGGTCATGCAGTACAGTGGCATGTTTCTGTCGACATATCTTGCAATCTAGCCTGTCTTGTTCGCAGTCTCTGGCAACATGTTTGTTGGAATTAACACACTTGAGACAGACTTTGTTTTTCATTAGGAAATCTCTGCGTTCTTCGTATCCTAATTTCTGAAACTGTTCGCAATCGTTCATGCTATGAGACTTCATCTTGTGATAGAAGCAATACGTGTTAGCCGCAGTAGCTTTGGTAGTGTCCGGTTGCTGAGCATGGGTTGAAAGCACATTGGAGATTTCTATTGGTTCTTCGTGATTAGCATTTGTCTCGCCATTGTTACTGGGGGTGAAGTGGAGGTCAGATTAACAGCTGGAGGACGCAGGCGGGGTTGGCGGTTCAAAGGTTTGAAACGGTCTGTCTGTGGTGTACCACTTGAACCTGAAGCTTGAACAATTTGAGGTATGTTGACACGCTCAGCGTGGTAACGCACTTCTTGAGCGAAGTCTGCAAATGAAGGGAATGTGTCCTTGCCTTCTTTCTTCTGAAGTTTCAGCACTTTATCAGACCATTTGGGCTTGAACCACGATGGCAGCTTTTCGACAAGACTTTGAATCTGTGACGGGTAATTAAGGACTTGGAGACTCAAAATGTGTTCGCTTGCAATCTTCACCTGTTGAAGGAAGTCACTGAATTCTTCTAAGGCTGCTGCATCGTTCGGTCCCACCTTTGGCCAGGTTGTTAATTTCTTCTGAAAACTGGTACTGATTATTGCTGGGTGGCCAAAACGTTCCTTGAGGATTGTGCGGGCTTGTTGATACGCACTTTCAGGGTTCTGCACTAAGTACTGAAGCTGCTCTACCACTTTTTGGCTTTGCCATCCAAATATTGGTACAAGAAGTGTAGTTTCTGTTGGGCTGTCACTGGTGCTGAATCAATCAGACTATCAAAAGAATTCTCCCACAGGAAGAATTTAGTCTTGTCAGTCTCATCACCCTTAAAACATCTGGCGTGGCTTGAGGGAGGCGTTGTAGCTGACTGATCTTGGCTAGGGTGTCAGTTAGTTGCACTGAATAATCTTGGGGTGCAGGGGAGTAGGCTGTATATGACGATGGTACAAACGCTGGAAAATTTCCGCAAAAACCTCTTGGAGGTGTGAGTCCAATTTGGGACATAGTACACGCAGGCGATGTGTAAACTGGAGGAGCTTGTCCTCTTAAGCTGAAGGTGGTTGCAGTGGTAGAGTGTGAGATTCGATTGGTTGATCCTTGAGGGCCTTGATTCAAAGATACAGATACAACGTCAAGTGGTGTGGACGATGACGTCACTGTCACTTTAGTCACTGGTGTTCTAGTGTCAAAGAGCGTTGTAGCAGGCGCACCCGGTGTAGACGTATATTCGTCAGCATTATTGCTGGCAATAAAGGTGGAAATTGGATCATAGGTTTCTGTCGGCAGTGCAGGCGACTGCAGACAGTTTTCTTCTTGCATTGCTTTTTGGTAGACTTGCTCTTGTGCAGTGACTTCTCCAAGTTCTTTTTGTATTTTCAACTGTTCCAGTTTCTGTTTTTGTTCGGCAATAACTGCTGAAAACTTCAACGTTTCTTCTAGGGCTGCTCTCTTAGCTCGAAATTCAAGCAGGGTCTCCTTGCAAGAACTTCTACTTGATCCCGACCCTTTCGAGACTCGTGAACGGTGGGACCTTTGAGATGTGATAGAGGCTGCATCATTTTGTAATTTGTCAATTTCTTTCACGGCTGTATCATGAACTGCTTTCCATGTGTCAAGCAGATAAGCTTGTTTACTTGTGGCCTGATGAGTTTCATCCGAATCATCTGATAGCTCTATCCATTGGTCAAAACTTTGTAAGACAATGTCTAACTCCTTGATCAAAGCTGAAATATCTTCCTTAATTTCCTTAGGATCTTTGCCTGAGAGGATTTGCTCTTTAAAAGTGTCTAATTTAGAGCGAAACTGACGGTCGTTATCTATCGCAGCGCTTCTCTTCAAGCCACATTTGTATTCCCGCCCTTTGGCCGTGAGGGTCCTGGGCCTAGTGTTACTCGAATCGACAATAATGTCGGCATTTGTAATCGATGAAATTTCCTCTATTTTTGGACGTAAAGACACATTATCCGGTAAAATAACAGATGAGCTAACCTCAGTCTTTGTTGAGTCGACGATTTCTTCGTGAGCTGGGCTTGAGGTGTGTTTTTTTGCGCTCTTCTCGATGAGAAATTCCTCTGGTCTCGACACGAAGGTTAGCCCGAGTCCGGTATCCTCGTGTTTATCATCGAATTTTGCTGAATCCATGGTAAAGTTCCTCGGCGTAAATACAATTCGTTGGAGTTCCTCAGATTAAACAGGAGTCTTCAAAGTTCCTTGAGGTAAATACGAGTCTTTGACTGTAGCGACCGCTTTTGGGTGAAGGCGGCGCGAGGGCAACATGCGTTGCAGAAATTCTGAAAGGTTCACTCCACAATGACCAAAACGTCTAACAAGATCCTTAGTTCCGTTTAATGCTGGTTCACAAGATGTTAACGGACCGAAGGGACCGTCAAAGACTGTAATGGCTATTACAACATGCTTCGTGCGAAGCCTAAAGAACTGCGTTGGGCGACGTTGCCAAAAACACTCCGCTCTCTAGTCGAGCTTACAAAAAACTGAAAACCCGGATGCGCGTGACCGGGTCACGTGTTAAACAAAACAACTGGGAAGGCGTTACACAACACCTATGTAAATATCAAATTATAGAGAAGAGGATAAAGTCAGAGAAGAAACCTTTGATGCGCAATTAATGTTACATGCCATTAAACACGGATAAGTAAGATTGTAGCTCCGAATTTCGCCCTAGGGATTATTTAAAATATCAATAGAGCAACATAAGAACTTTAATTTTGAAGCCATTTGCACTTCGTGTTTTAGGTATTGAGTTTGAAACGCTTGGCTCACCTCTTGTTTTCAACTCTTTCACGTAGGGACCAAACCGCCCCCCAAATGTTTCATAACACCTAACTCTGGTTATTTCAACATTATTCAACTAAACTTGTGGTGCTCAAATTTATGTCCACTTCAATTTAAGCTGAAGAATTTCTCAAAAAGGCACATAGTCACGTCGCAAAGGATTACCTCTCAAAAACCAGTAAAGAAAAATTTCAAATTATTATTTGAAAAGTATCTTATCCGAAAGTGGGTATCAAGGGGAGTAGAACACTGAAAACCGTTCATCGCTACGATTTTTTGTTCCCGAGTTATGGCCAGTTAAAAAGAGATCAGGGTTCCCCCCGGAACTGTAGTTTTCCATACTTTCTTTGTAAAAGTAATGTCCTTTTTCTAGCTGAGCTGGTATTTTGGTAAAAAAGACTTCTTACTGACCCTAAAAATCGTATGGTTTTAATTTTTCCATTTTTGCCTCCAGGACAATAATATGGCAAAGTAATTATTGGTCACGTGACCTTTTATTACGTCACAAATCTGCTTTTATGGTTCCAGGAATAACAGAAAATCTTTTTTTCATAATTTTCTTTTCCCTTCTACTTTCTACATCTAATACAACCAATTTGCAATGTCAATTGCACTACTATTAAGACAAAAAGGCAGTCTAATTTAGGTTTATTACCGAAGGGGGGATCCCATTTATTCACTCTAAGTATTTGTCGTATGTACATACTGTTTTCGGTTTTCAACTTCTCTTGACGCGCTCTATCTTAAACAGTTCAAAAATTAAAACAATTCCAAACTTTAATTTCAAGAAATATATGACGCCATCAATTATGACGTCATATAGCGACAAGTTCTACAAACAAGTCTTTCAAAATGATTGACATGTTGTCTTATATTAACCTACCAAGTTTCGCAAGCAGACGATCAACATCAACAAAGTTATTAAAAATCTCATCAAAAACCCAAATTTAGTTGAAACATTTGGGGGGTGGTTTGGCCCCTATGTGTTACTTCGATTACACTAAAAGAATTCAAAAGAAATTTTTACCTTGAAGTCGGGCATTGGAGGGTCAATTATTGCCAACGAGCCATCCGAGCGAAGACGCTCGGATGGCGAGGCGGCAGCAAAATAGAGCCGCGAAAGACTCGGCTGTAGGCAGAAAAATTCTCGAATTGTAGATTTCCCTAAGCCCAAGTGGTGTGACAGTTTCAGCCAATCAAAAGGCGGTAAACTATGCTTGGTGCACATGTGTTCTTTCCTCGGCGGCACGCAAAGACTGAACTTGAATTTGGTACGCTTTTATTGTTTATTCACCTAAATCTGGCCCCGGCAGTCAAGGAAAATGAAAACTTGATGCATTGTATTAAGTTGGGGGCCATAAATGTAAGGTTTTAACGAAGAGAAGCTTGTAAAACAACAGTTTAAGCAAAGAAAAGTTTTCCATGTGAAACAAGCAATTCTCACCACTAAAAAGGATCAGATTACACGATGAGATAAGGAAAGCTTGATACGAAGAATAAAGTCACTTCTGTTGGAAAATCTGATGTTGGGGAGAAAATCTAACCAGCAAATGGAAAAATAAGAATAAAGAAGAATTACAAGCCTAAAGCGAATGACAAAGGATAAGGAAACAACACTATTTTTTTCGAAACCTGGCCGAGTTTATAATAGCCTGATTCTCAGACGTCCGAGGTCGTTCGCGGAAGGAAGCGAAAGGGACCGTGAACGACCTCGGACGTCTGAGAATCAGGCTAAGTTTATAATAAAGTGAAAACAAAATACCGACGTGCCGTACCTCGCATGTCCTTGAAAACATTACAAGCAGCGCAGCGAATCATTCTAAAATTCAATCGGGAACTCGACAAAAAGCCTCGGGAAATTTCAGAGGAGGTTTAAATGATTAAACTGCACAAATATTTATCTACAAAGTGAAACCGAACCGACACTAATTTTGTAGTGGTAAGAGAAACGCTCATTTTTAAATTTCCCCCTAAATATTACCGATCGCTTCCTCTGCAAGCTGTTTTATTCTTTCAAATGCCTCATGACATTTCAAACTTTTATATAGCAGGTTCGTAAAGCCACAGGAGTCTGAGGACTGACTCTTCTCCGAACCTTTATACTTGCATAGCACCTCAGTTTCAAGAAAATAATCCTTTCAACAGGAAGGGACTAAGAAACTGTCAAATGTTGGAAAAAACTGAATCCATTCCTATGCAAAATACGCATGATTTGCTCGTTGGCACTCTATCGATAGGTATAACTAGTTGTAAATACTAAAGAAGAACAAAATTCGACGCCATTTTGGAATAAGGTGCATTACCGAAATCATAAGACAAGCGGATCGATCTTATCCAATATTTGCTTTTGACTCCAATTTCGTTTTGAGCCTTCGTTACCCTTACCCGGAGGAACCAGCAACGGACTCTCTGGAAGAATCCAAAACAGGAAACACAAAATCCTTGTTCCGGTTTGATTGCACCTGCGTGAAATGCGGCAGACCTTTCTGAGCAAGGGGCATTCTCGGAGGAACTTTTCATAAAACCACGTTTCATTCGCATATTCGTTCCAGAGCAGTTTTCTTTACGTTACCTTCAACTGAAGTATTTAGTAAAGGAAGGAAGTTGAAAAGACTGTAGAGGGAGACCGAAAATTCAAAAAACTATCTTTAAAACGCGGCTACAAGAGTCCATTGTACACCAACAACTGTAACATTCGTTACATTGTGTTTCCAACAACTGAGACTTTGGTAAATCATGACGGCACTTTAAAAAAATGGCGACTTAAAGAAGCTATGTCGTGATGTTTTGGTATTACTTACTTAAAAACCCAAAAAGCACCTTAAAATAAAAGAAAGCCTTGATAAAATGGTTCAGTTCAAGAAAGAATGAGCTTAGCTTAGCTCATTATCTCTTGTTCAGTTTTAAATTACTCTTCTACTTTGCCTCAACTATAAGTGTATGTCTTTAACTTTTGAAGGCCAGCCGGGATGGAAACAGATTGCTATACTTGAAAAAATTGGCCCTGTGTTCTGGAAAAGTGACCAAAAACTATGATTTCTTTGTTTTCCCTTTCGATATAATCATTTTATATCTTTCTTTTAGAGTTCCAAGTATAATTGATACCCCAATATATTCTTATACCTATAACGGAAATGCCATAAGCTATAATTTAAGAATAATACAAGAATATTTCCTGCGTAAAATCGGCAGAAAAATAAGAATATTCAGTCTGGGCCGAGAAAACAGCTTTCTTATAAAAAATGAGTGTAATTGCTTTTTTTTCCTGTTCAATTTCAGCGGGAGTAGATTGAATTTAATAGACCGTTATTCACTCAACGGGGACACAACATGCCGATAAATATGTAAGTATCTAGGAGTGTCTCATACAGTTATTTTGACTAGAAAAGTATAATGTGTGAGCCCCAAGATAGGGTATAGTTATTAGTCTCGCCTACTTTAGCAGCGAGACTCTTACTAAAAATTCAAGTGTTTCCTTTTTGTCTCTGTGTGTGTGTGTGGTCATGGTCCTTGGTCCCAGGCGTTCCTTGCGAAGACCGTGGAAACTGGCGATAAGAATACGTGTCGGAGCGCCATACATATGTTTTGTGAAGAATGCTTTTAAAGAAAGATTAATGCAAAAGATGTAGGTCCACGAATTCTATAGCTTGAAAGCGCTGAAGAATCTTTACGAGGAAACCTTTGATGTTGAGGCTATTAAACTGGTCAGGTGCTGTAAACACATAAAATCATGACATGAAATCCCTATAGAAATTTATTTAGGGTGATATTCAGATATTATATCACGGCATCTACTGACGAAATCGATGGCAAGGGATATCAAAGTATCTAAATTTTCAACCCTGTTTTTCTAAGCAAACCTGTCATTAGATACTGTCTGACTGTCTGAAGTCCTTTGTTCCTGGTCTGAGAAAGATGGTCGGATCAAAGAAGGCAAAAAACCTCAAGATGTTATTAATCGGATTATTTTGTGCTTTGCGAATGCTTTAAAATTTTACGAATCATTTAGCAGGAGACTCGAGAAAGGAAAAAAAATTCTGATATTTCTGGAAGTTACGCCCGATCGAAAAAACATCTGGCAATTGTTTTTGTTGCCTCTATGACATCAGTGACACCATACCCTCACCCTATTTTTATCTTCTCTGTGGCGTCAAACGAGAAGAATAGAAAACCTCAGAGCAAGGCTCCCCTTAGATTTAAACTAGTTTGAGCCGCGATTTAGGCTTTGGTTAGTTTATGGTTTAGTTTTTACCTAAAAAGCGAATAGATTTTGATCATTTTTTTCTAACATCATGTGTGAATTTTTAAGACGGACCCACAAAAGTCAGCCATGTAACATGTTAGCCCTGCGTGACGTCACTGAAAGAGACGGTGACTGGCACAGACCCCTTATCAGACTTTTTTAGGACAACGAGGCGAGAATGCCTGGGGACTAGGCTGGGGTGGAATAATTTATAGTATGGTGTGTGGGATTCATATGATGGGAACTTCATGGCCTGCCATGACAGCGTAAAGTGTAAATTCAAAAAGATGGGGCCGAGGCTTATGGTCAGAACTCTAAGACATAGGCGTACGGGCCGGGGGGGCGAGGGGGGCTGCAGCCCCCCCCAAATTTTGGGCAACTCCGATTTTTTGGGCAGCAAGAGAAAATTTGGGCAAAGCCAGCTTTTAAAGACGTTTCCATGTTTTTTTTTTATTAGTGTTTTGAAGAGATAAATACTTTCCATTTTAACCTGAAGTCGGCGTAATAATCCAGTTACATTCACTCGAGACAGTGGTTGCCAAGCACGTGAAAAGTTTGTGGTTATAAGGGAGGGGTATCATATGCTGATTTTTTTTTAATCGTTGGGCGCTGTACTGCAATGGGCTATTTCCAATCGTGAATTCATTACAATAAACTTCTGCCTAACTTCATTTCTAGAATCATCTCTGCTAGTAGAACAGTGTGTTGCAGATAGCATCAGCGATGGGTCTGAAAGTGAAGAAGTGGCTGACTAATTCTCAGTTTAATACGAGAAGAATATTAATTTTTTTTAAAAATCTATCAAGCGTTTTCAATTATTCACTAATTTATTAAAGTAGACCCAAATGTTTACAAAACCGCTAACAAGAGCGCCATGGTACATACTAATCAAATCCTTCCTTGTAGCAATTGACCAGAATTAATTCTCAAATAATTCACACACGTTTTTAAAAAGATTGAAACTGCTATAAGGTGAAATTGCATTTCAAAAGCGCTTCGTTTTCTAGAGATAACGCCTAAACATCAAGATTTTCCTTTTTTTAATGTTTTTCTGACGATAAAAACTTTATCCCAAAATATCCCGATAACGCTCTTACAGATTCTGTTTTAACTTCACGAATATCGAGGCGACTATTGGAGGAAAAAGCTCCCGAGAACGATTTCACAGTGAGAAATAATGCTGCAAGTGTAATAGGTAATGGCGTCAGTTCGTTGCTTTGACAACTCCGATGTCATTGCAACCGAGATCATGACAAATTTTCATCTTTATCTAATACAACTGTGGTCCCCGTGGCAATGTTTCCAAATGCTCGTTTATGGCCACGTAGTTTATGCTCAAACTCGGTAGGTATTGACCCTGAAAAACTGTATCGAGCCACTTTCATATGCCAGTACGGCCTATGTTGTTGCATCGTATAGCCCTCTTTTCTCTTCGACTGTTTTGTCAAATTTGGGCAACTTGCAAGAATTTTTTGGGCAAATGGTTTACAGCCCCCCCCTGGCCGAAAATTGCCCGTACGCCTATGCTCTAAGATAAGAGCATTTATTGTTCTGTTCTCACTAGCAAACATGATAACATGTTCAAAAACAATTAACAGAAGACTGTAATTCTTTTGAGTAAAAATCACATAATCTTCAACTATTACCCTTACAAACAACGTACGATGTGCAGGGGTTTGATTATTCTCAAGAACGATTGGTGGACTGATTTTATGACCAAATCTCCTTCTCGTTAAGTTGTTGTTTTCGTCTTTATTCTCTTAGGGAGGTTGATATGGACAACAAAGACGAAGTTCTGCTGACAAGTCTTCTTTTCGTTTCTCTATATCTTTGCAACACAAATCGGGTTCCAAACGCTATCGATATGTGTAAAGAAGTTCTGTTTCTTCTCCAGCATAAGACACTGGGAAATATGGACGAAAAGTGTGTCAAAAGTTTTGAGAATATTCGCAGTCACGCAATAGGATGCGGCATAAGACCAATCTTAACTTCTCGACAGATTGTCGAGAGAAAAGTGGAACTAATCACAACCTGTATACTTACAGAATTATACAAAAGTGAAAGTAAATACAATGAAGCAAAAGGGCTTGACTTGAAAGCACTAAAGATTGCAGAGAAAGTTGGCAACATCACAATAAAAGCTAAATACTCTGGACACCTTGAACATTTCAAAAAAGCACTTGCACTTGAGTCTCTCGGTGAATATGTCAAGGCTAAAGAACATTTCGAAAAAGCACTTGCAATCGCAGAGAAAATTGGCGACAGGAATATAGAAGCCATATGCTATGCATGGCTAGGACGTATCTTTGAGTCTCTCGGTGAATATGTCAAGGCTAAAGAACATTACGAAAAAGCACTTGCAATGCCGGAGAAACTTGGCGACAGGAAAATAGAAGCCATATGCTATGCAAGCTTAGGACGTATCTTTGAGTCTCTCGGTGAATATGTCAAGGCTAAAGAACATTTCGAAAAGGCGCTTGCAATCGCAGAGAAAATTGGCGACAGGAACCTAGAAGCCGATATCTATGCATCGCTAGGACGTATCTTTGAGTCTCTCGGTGAATATGTCAAGGCTAAAGAACATTTCGAAAAAGCACTTGCAATCGCAGAGAAAATTGGCCACAGGAAAATAGAAGCCAGATGCTATGCAAGCCTAGGAAGTATCTTTGGGTCTCTCGGTGAATATGTCAAGGCTAAAGAACATTTCGAAAAAGCACTTGCAATCGCAGAGAAAATTGGCGACAGGAAAATAGAAGCCACATGCTATGCAAGCCTAGGAAGTATCTTTGAGTCTCTCGGTGAATATGTCAAGGCTAAAGAACATTTCGAAAAAGCACTTGAAATCGCAGAGAAAATTGGCGACAGGAAAACAGAAGCCAAATGCTATACAGACCTAGGAAATATCTTTCAGTCTCACGGTGAATATGTAAAGGCTAAAGAACATTTGGAAAAAGCACTTGCAATCGCAGAGAAAATTGGCGACAGGAAAATAGAAGCCATATGCTATGCAAACCTAGGAGGTATCTTTGTGTCTCTCGGTGAATATGTCAAGGCTAAAGAACATTCGGAAAAAGCACTTGCAATCGCAGAGAAAATTGACGACAGGAAAAAAGAAGCTGACATCTATGGAAAGCTAGGAAGTATCTTTGAGTCTCTCGGTGAATATGTCAACGCTCAAGAACAGTACGAAAAAGCACTTGAAATCGCAGAGAAAATTGGCGACAGGAAAACAGAAGCCAAATGCTATAGAAACCTAGGAAGTATCTTTGAGTCTCACGGTGAATATGTCAAGGCTAAAGAACAGTACGAAAAAGCACTTGAAATCGCAGAGAAAACTGTCGACAGGAAAATAGAAGCCATATGCTATGCATGGCTAGGACGTATCTTTGAGTCTCTCGGTGAATATGTCAAGGCTAAAGAACATTACGAAAAAGCACTTGCAATGGCGGAGAAACTTGGCGACAGGAAAATAGAAGCCATATGCTATGCAAGCCTAGGACGTATCTTTGAGTCTCTCGGTGAATATGTCAAGGCTAAAGAACATTTCGAAAAGGCGCTTGCAATCGCAGAGAAAATTGGCGACAGGAACCTAGAAGCCGATATCTATGCATGGCTAGGACGTATCTTTGAGTCTCTCGGTGAATATGTCAAGGCTAAAGAACATTTCGAAAAAGCACTTGCAATCGCAGAGAAAATTGGCGACAGGAAAATAGAAGCCAGATGCTATGCAGACCTAGGAAGTATCTTTGAGTCTCTCGGTGAATATGTCAAGGCTAAAGAACATTTCGAAAAAGCACTTGCAATCGCAGAGAAAATTGGCCACAGGAAAATAGAAGCCATATGCTATGCAAGCCTAGGACGTATCTTTGAGTCTCTCGGTGAATATGTCAAGGCTAAAGAACATTTCGAAAAAGCACTTGCAATCGCAGAGAAAATTGGCGACAGGAAAACAGAAGCCACATACTATGGAAGCGTAGGAAGTATCTTTGAGTCTCTCGGTGAATATGTCAAGGCTAAAGAACATTTCGAAAAAGCACTTGCAATCGCAGAGAAAATTGGCGACAGGAAAATAGAAGCCACATGCTATGCAAGCCTAGGAAGTATCTTTGAGTCTCTCGGTGAATATGTCAAGGCTAAAAAACATTTCGAAAAAGCACTTGCAATCGCAGAGAAAATTGGCGACAGGAAAACAGAAGCCAAATGCTATAGAAACCTAGGAAGTATCTTTGAGTCTCACGGTGAATATGTCAAGGCTAAAGAACATTCCGAAAAAGCACTTGCAATCGCAGAGAAAATTGGCGACAGGAAAATAGAAGCCGAATGCTATGCAAACCTAGGATGTATCTTTGGGTCTCACGGTGAATATGTCAAGGGTCAAGAAGATTTCGAAAAAGCACTTGCAATCGCAGAGAAAATTGGCGACAGGAAAATAGAAGCCACATGCTATGCAAGCCTAGGAAGTATCTTTGAGTCTCTCGGTGAATATGTCAAGGCCAAAGAACATTTCGAAAAAGCACTTGCAATCGCAGAGAAAATTGGCGACAGGAAAATAGAAGCCACATGCTATGCAAGCCTAGGAAGTATCTTTGAGTCTCTTGGTGAATATGTCAAGGCTAAAGAACATTTCGAAAAAACACTTGAAATCGCAGAGAAAATTGGCGACAGGAAAATAGAAGCCACATGCTATGGAAGCGTAGGAAGTATCTTTGAGTCTCTCGGTGAATATGTCAAGGCTAAAGAACATTTCGAAAAGGCGCTTGCAATCGCAGAGAAAATTGGCGACAGGAACCTAGAAGCCGATATCTATGCATGGCTAGGACGTATCTTTGAGTCTCTCGGTGAATATGTCAAGGCTAAAGAACATTCCGAAAAAGCACTTGCAATCGCAGAGAAAATTGGCGACAGGAAAATAGAAGCCATATGCTATGCAAGCCTAGGAAGTATCTTTGAGTCTCTCGGTGAACACGTCAAGGCTAAAGAACATTACGAAAAAGCAATTGCAATCGCAGAGAAAATTGGCGACAGGAAAATAGAAGCCAGGAGCTATGTAAACCTAGGAAATATCTTTGAGTCTCTCGGTGAATACGTCAAGGCTAAAGAACATTGCGAAAAAGCAATTGCAATCGCAGAGAAAATTGGCGACAGGAAAACAGAAGCCAGCAGCTATGGAAACCTAGGAAATATCTTTGAGTCTCTCGGTGAATACGTCAAGGCTAAAGAACATTGCGAAAAAGCAATTGCAATCGCAGAGAAAATTGGCGACAGGAAAATAGAAGCCAGCAGCTATGCAAACCTAGGAAGTATCTTTGAGTCTCTCGGTGAATACGTCAAGGGTCAAGAAGATTTCGAAAAAGCACTTGCAATCGCAGAGAAAATTGGCGACAGGAAAATAGAAGCCACATGCTATGCAAGCCTAGGAAGTATCTTTGAGTCTCTCGGTGAATATGTCAAGGCCAAAGAACATTCCGAAAAAGCACTTGCAATCGCAGAGAAAATTGGCGACAGGAAAATAGAAGCCACATGCTATGCAAGCCTAGGAAGTATCTTTGAGTCTCTTGGTGAATATGTCAAGGCTAAAGAACATTTCGAAAAAGCACTTGAAATCGCAGAGAAAATTGGCGACAGGAAAACAGAAACCACATGCTATACAGACCTAGCAAATATCTTTCAGTCTCTCGGTGAATATGTCAAGGCTAAAGAACATTTGGAAAAAGCACTTGCAATCGCAGAGAAAATTGGCAACAGGAAAATAGAAGCCATATGCTATGCAAAGCTAGGAGGTATCTTTGTGTCTCTCGGTGAATATGTGAAGGCTAAAGAACATTCGGAAAAAGCACTTGCAATCGCAGAGAAAATTGACGACAGGAAAAAAGAAGCTCAGATCTATGCAAAGCTAGGAAGAACCTTTGAGTCTCTCGGTGAATATGTCAAGGCTCAAGAACAGTACGAAAAAGCACTTGAAATCGCAGAGAAAATTGGCGACAGGAAAACAGAAGCCATATGCTATAGAAACCTAGGAAGTATCTTTAAGTCTCACGGTGAATATGTCAAGGCTAAAGAACAGTACGAAAAAGCACTTGAAATCGCAGAGAAAACTGTCGAAAGGGAAATAGAAGCCAAGAGCTATGCAAGCCTAGGAAGCATCTTCAAGTCTCGTGGAGAATATGTCAAGGCTAAAGAACATTTCGAAAAAGCACTTGCAATCGTAGAGAAAATTGGCGACAGGGATACAGAAGCCACATGCTATATGGGCCTAGTAACCACGTTCAAGTTACTCGGTGAAAATGTCAAGTATAAGGAATGGCTCGAAAAAGCCAGTGTATTGCACATAAATTATGGGGCCGTCGAACGCGAGTCATATCGTCGCTTGGTTGTTTCAGCTTTTATGTTTTATGAAGGTAACATATCTGAAGCTAAATCAAACGCCGTTGATAATTTTAATAACGTAGAACGTATGCGACGCCTCCAAGTTCATGATCAATTCAAGATATCGTATTTTGACCGAATGGTTAGAGCCTACCGAATTTTCAGTCAGTTTCTTTGTGCTAATGGCTTTCATTATGAAGCTTTTTACACAGAAGAATTTGGGCGAGCCAGGGCCCTTACAGACTTAATGACAGCTCTGTACTCTGTAGAAAACGAAATACCAGTCAGTCTAGTAACATGGGATGAAGTTCAAAGTATTGTCAAGAAAGAATCCAACTGTTCTTGTCTTTACATATCATACTACGAACAATTGATACATTTGTGGGTTGTTAAAGCAGACAAACCTTTAATTTTCCTGCAAAAAGAAGTAAATGATGTTTTTGGATCAGCAAGCAGAGTGGCTGACTTGCTTTGTCGCGAAATTTACAGAGAGGTACTTTGCTTAGCTCCTGAACAATGCGAGGATCGATCCTGGCTTCCCTCAAACGCTTACTCGGAGCAGGGGTGTGAACGCCTAATGTTAGAAGAAGATGAAGTTGTAAGCCAGCAACCCGATCTTACTCCTGCTTACATCTACAAAACGATCATTGCTCCTGTAGCTGACTATCTTGATGAGCCTGAAATCATCATTCTTCCTGATCACCTCTTTTACAAAGTTCCATTTGCAGCACTAGAAGATGAAAGTGGAAAGTCTTTATCAGAGTCTTACAGGATCCGCATCGTTCCCTCTTTGACGACTCTAAAGCTTATTCAGGACAGTCCGGCAGACTACCACAGTCAGACTGGTGTACTGATAGTGGGAGACCCTGATGTTGGTGACGTGTTGTACAAGGGAATTCTTCAGCAGATATCGAGGTTGTCTTTTGCAAATAAAGAAGCAAAGATGATTGGAAAACTGTTCGGTACTCAACCTCTTCTAGGAAAACAAGCTACAAAGCAGGCGGTTCTTCAAAACATTCATTCTGTGTCTCTGATACATTTTGCTTGTCACGGTAATGCTGAAAGAGGTGAAATTCTTCTTGCTCCTCCATCCCTCTCAGATAGGAAACCTGCTCCAGAAGAAGACTACTTACTGACTATGGAGAACATTTCAAAAGTTCAACTGCGAGCCAAACTGGTGGTCCTTAGCTGCTGTCACAGTGCAAATGGACGGAGTAGTGCCGAGGGAGTGGTTGGAATTGCTCGCGCGTTTTTAGGATCCGGTGCACGCTCAGTGTTGGCGGCACTGTGGGCCATAGAAGACAAAGCAACAGAGCAGTTCATGAGTCGTTTCTACGACAACCTTCTTCGTGGGGAAAGCGCCAGTGAATCCCTTCAACAGGCCATGAAGTGGATGAGAGAAAACGGTTTCTTCAAGGTGTCGCAGTGGGCGCCATTTATGCTTATTGGAGACAACGTGACATTGGATATTCACAAGTTAAGGTCATCGAAAGGACAGTAAAAGTTGATGAACAAAACGAACGATGGTCCTTTTCCCCAAATCCCTCGTGTTAGTCCTTACAAATACAGGATTAAATTCGCGTTTTTTTAAATTCAGCAATTAAATGATAGGGTCGATTTGTTCTGTACAACAGTAAAGATGTGTATATAGATTTAAACCGAGTCTCTGATACCTGAATACAATAGGATAAGCATTCAAGATTTACAATTCCGGTTTTGTTTTTGACATAACTCACATAGAGTTGTCAGTTATAATAAGTTTTTAACTCAAGTTCGTTTGAGATTATTTGTTACAGTGATTTTTACTAACTTTTAAACCGTCTCCTGTTGTCGGAGTTAGGATAATTCTTAACAGTTTCTTCTTGTTAGGAGGAAACATTTATTAGTTGATGCTCGAGGAATATTCACTTGTAAATAACAGGACAGTTGTGTCTTGCAATACACATGTTTGTGTTTCAGATGAGATGTAGGTCAAGCAGTTGCACGACTTATACGAGTCGTAACCGACTTGAAAACGGCTCCCTCTCTGCCAACTCTTAATTCTAAGTGTCGCCAATGAGATGTTATATTATTTTATTATATCCTATTCACCGCTTGTACGAATCGCACAACTCCACTGAAGGCTTTACTCACGATCGCGATTTGTGTCCTTCGTACAAGTTGTAGCAATCGGAATCACGAAATTAATTCACGACTTGAACAAGCAGCGATTATTGGACACCCTCAAACATGGTGACATTTAGCAGTCACAAACTTTAAGGGTTGAAACAGGTAGATACGACAATATACCTCGTAACGCCAAAAATTTATGTATAAGTCACTGCAACTGTAACAGAATTGAAGATGAAACTAATTTTTTACTAGATTTCCTAAGCTACTCTTCTACAAGAAACATGATCTCCAATTTCTAACACATATCCTAAAATCCGATTTATACGACTACTATCAAATGAGACCTTGTGATCAAATCTAATTAATTCCCATTATGCATGTTTACGTCAGACGGAATAAATTTAAGCATCAAGCCACGTTTTGCCGACAATAAACGTTAAGAAGTCTTCCATATATGAATTCCAAAACAGTACGTACGACTGCAGAATTTTGTTCACAAAAGAGGCTTGGTGGTGAAAATTGCTAGTCTGACATTAACATGTAGGACATGCGTAAGGTCCATTCTACTGACTATTTTATAAACATTCAATTAATTTCATTCATCTCATCATGCTTTGAATTGAGAGACAAACTGGGCTCTGAAATAACTACTCTAAAGAATGGTTAAAAATAAGTGATGGTTGCATTTTTTTCCTTTTCTTATTTTAAAGTTATTTTAATTAATTAAATAAATAAGAATTAAATTTAAGTGGCTTTTGCAATGCTGTATTACAATGTTACCAACAGTCATGCAAATAAACCTTGTTGTTATTATTCTAGACCAGAGATGGCTTGTCGTCTGTAGAGGGTGAGGATGGGGTAAGGGGGACCCTTGGATGGGTGACCTGTGGTTTGCTGAGAGGAAGGCAAATGTTTCAAAGAAAAATTGACAACCAAAACAAATATAACATCTGTACGTATTTTTATTCCACTTTCTATTCCACTGTTTGTAGTATGCACGATGGTTAGTTACAGACTTTCCAACTCTCACGATTTTAGGACCTGTTTCACTCTCTCACGAATTGGCAACTGATTTCTCACGCTTTCTCGAAAATTCAAACTCCAAAATATTTTGGAGCTGTAGGGTTCGTTTCCAAGTTAGATATCAATAGATAGCAAGCTCAACCTCAACCCCCCCCCCGCCCCCCCCCAAAAAAAACGCTAAGTGGTCGCGTTTGATTACATTCTTTTAGCCTACCGCGTCTTAAAGCTGCCACCAAATGTGCGGACTTCCTGTTTCTCTTGTTTCAAGAAGGCGCCAACAAAACATAGAAATTACAAAACGTAAATCATAAAATTGATCGTGATGTTTACATCTCCATGAGCTTTAAAGTGAGACAGTGACTTCTAATTCCCATTATCTCCACTGAAAGTCCTTTCACTAGGAAATTTGGGACACCTCACGACTTTTTACCCATTTCTCACTTCTTTTCCCAGCCCTAGGTTCAGAATCTCACATTTTTTGCCTTTTGGGGGTTTGCAAGTCCGTAGTTAAATCATAGTTATTAAAGTGGAATGGTTATGAAACTCGTTATACTCCTTCGTTATATGTTTTTGTTAGCTTTTTTGGGCCAGAGTGTGCACAACGTTCAATAGCATACCTATAATTTTGAAGCTTACTGACCAATACAGACACCGCATTTATTCATTCAGTCACAATTTCAGAGGATTGTGCACGGTGAGGGAGATTCTAACATAAACTACAGCACCATTGTTTTCAACTTTGATGTTTGCTGGCTTTCATAACCAGTCTCCTCTACTAACTATGGCTAAATTTTCTAAGCAAAGGGAAACAATAAATTTACAATCAATTCAACGACGAAGTCAAAGTCCAAAATACAAATTTTGCACCGACTGTTTGTTAGGTAGCGAGATGGTTCAGGTTTCACAAGAAAATGATAAAAGGTCCATATTTGCAGAGTACTACCTTTCTGAAACAGTTCTATATCTAAGGCCTGTTTCAAAGGTCGTGCTACTGCCGTGCTAAGCCGGCTCGACTGTAGCTCGACTGAAGCACGACGTTAGCACTACTTGGTTTCAGACGTCGAATTCAATTCACACAATGATAGGCGAATGGAACGGCTGTTGCCAAAAACAAAACAGGAAAATAAAGAAACGGTTTAGCAAACTTTTAAATATATTCTAATGTATTTGTAATTCATGAAATTGAGTTCGGCACGGCGGTAGCACGACGTTTGAAACCAAGTCGAGCTACTGCCGTGTAGCACGTTGCCTGCGTGCAGACGTCTCCTATTTCCTTTATTGCACGCGGAAAAGGGACGTCTGCGTCTTTTCCGCGTGCAATAAAGGAAATAGGAGACGTCTGCACGCAGGCAATGTAGCACGGCAAGGCTTGCCGTGCTACACGGCAGTAGCACGACTTGGTTTCAAACGTCGCGCTACTACCGTGCTAAAATCGAGTTTAATTCGATCAATTGAGTTCGGCACGGCAGTAGTACGACGTTTGAAACGGGCCTAAGTGACAATATGATGCCGACTCCGAAACATCTCTATGGTGGCCGAGAACTTCCTTAAAAAAAATCCGAATTTTGGAGGATTTTTAAAATTGATTGTTGATAATTTTCATTTTATTTGTAAATATTTTTCTTTTCATTTTGAATTAAAAGACAAATAAAGAAACTGAAGTGAAATCAAAACAAAATCAAATCAAAATTGATTTTCGACCCAGTCGAGCACTGCCACTACCACCATGTATTGGTTAACTATCACATGTTCGTGTAATGATGGCAGACGCGTGGAAAATGTTGAATAAAAAAGTAAGGACAAAGCGAACCAAAAAAGATCCTCCTTAAGACCATCAACGCGCGCGTTACCACAGCAGCCTTTTACTGGCTGTATCCAAGCAGCCATAGAAATGGAAGGACGCTTTCCATTCAGCCCCAAATTCCGGAAACTTCGGTTAGAAATCAAATGGAATGGACCACTTCGGTTCGTTCAGAAGTGGTCATCAACATTTTTCAAGGTGGCTCACTTTGACCAGCCCGGTCATTCGGTCGGTCCTCAATGATCGAGTTCTGTTGTCTCGTACACTCGATGTTTGATGTAACTTCTTTAAGTAAGTTAAGTCTTTCTATCAGCGTTGACTGCAAAGCTTGACACACAAGTTTGAACATGCAATTCAGCTTTGGAGTATTATTTCCCACACTGTTCCCATTACTAAAGAAAGTCTTTCATTGGGTCATCTTCTTGGCGACGTTTTAACCTATAAGCCTCCATCTCTTCTTCCGTCACCTCATGATAATCACCTTTGAGGGAGTTGTAAGGCCTTCTGCGTTCATCCATAGCCAGTAATTTGTCAGCTTCTTGCTGGTTACGTTCCTCTTTCCTTAGTGCCTAAAACACGAATTAGAAAGCATTAGAGTGTGCCGATGTCTTGACATTATATTTCAATGCCTTCTGGATGATTATCAAATCTCGCTCCATGTTCTCAACATATAAAAAACATAGGACAGCAGGCCACAGATTCTGTCCACATCTTAAATTTGGATCGCAGCCACAATCTTCATCAGTGCTACTCACAAGAAGTAAATTACTGACACGGAAGTAGCATGGCCCTTAACTTGACTAAAACTGAGTTTATGTTAGTTGGGTCGAGGCAGAAGCTATCAAAGCTTTCTGAATCTCCTTCTTTTATGATAAACGACCATCCCGTGATGCAAGTGTCAACGGCAAAATCTCTTGGAGTGCATATTGACCAAAACTTAACCTGGGAATGCCACATACAGAGTATTTGTAAAAAGATTGCTTCTGCTTTGGGTGCAATTAAAAGATTACAACATCTTATTCCTTTTAATGTATTAATTAATGTTTACGACAGTTTAATTCAACCGCATTTTGATTACTGTAATGTCGTATGGAGCAACTGCGGCATTGGTCTTTCCGATAAGCTGCAGAGGCTCCAAAATCGTGCAGCCCGTATTCTAATGTCCGCTAATTCTGATTGTAATGTGGACGATTTGTTCCTGGCACTGGGTTAGCGTAAGCTTAAACACCAAGACAAGTATCGACGGCTATTATGATGTATAAAACCGTACATGGGATGACTCCCGACTATCTAACATCTAAATTTGTATCTCGTGACGAAATAACTTCTTATCGATTGAGGAATACTGAAAAAAAATTAGTCCTTCCACTGCCACGTACCAATTATTTAAAGAAAAGTTTCTCCTATAGCGGAGCTAAGCTGTGGAACAGCCTATCCCATGATTTAAGATCTGCAGATTCTTTACATGATTTTAAACGCAAACTGTGTCACAACAGTTTTGAATGAGTTCATACATTAATACAGTTTTACACGGCATCCTTGAAAAGCAGCTTTTATTTGTAAATAGCTAGGTAGTTAAAATTTTATGAATATATTTTTCAGAGTTAGTTTAGTTAGGTATAATAGATCTTAGATTTTTTTTGTACATGCTGAAGGAATTTTAACCGTGTTTAAATAAAGTTATCTATCTATCTATCTATCTATCTATCTATCTATCTATCTATCTATCTATCTATCTATCTATCTATCTATCTATCTATCTATCTATCTATCTATCTATCTATCTATCTATCTATCTATCTATCTATCTATCTATCTATCTATCTATGAGCAAATTCATTCCCTTTGTGCTACAATCAAAGGTTACAATTTTGATCCAAAGTTATATATGAGTTTCCCACCTTTTTAAGTTTGTCCCTTTTCACTTCCTCATCATCTTCATCGACTGACTTCTCCCTTTTCTTTCCTTTCTTTCGATTTTCTTGATGAAGCTGAAAAGTTAGCAAAATACAATAATTTTGGTTATGCCAGAAGGCAAAATTTTTCAAAGAAACAATAATTATTCCAGAATCACTGCCAGGTGTCCTTCTTAAAGAGGTATATGTTGTAGTTTTTTTTTAAATCAGGTAATTTCAATTTTTTCACTGTTTTTGGGTATGGTAATGTATGCCAATGAATTTGAAACAATGGAAAAATAAAAACATATTGAGATGAAAAATGAATTACAACATCTATTTTGCGTGAATGGACCACCTTTGAGAAAACAATTTACAGTAAGGTTAGCCGATAGGTTACAAAATTTGTATCATCTAATATCAAGCCAGGTCAAGCACACTTCCATAGGTTCTATTAATGTTTTCATTTATTGACTTGTGATTCAGTTTTTCATTCTTGCATATAATCATTTGCCGTCAGTTCTGCTCTCTTTTTGACCCAATATAAATGTCTTCAGAGGAATTTTATCCAGGCACTCTAAGTGCGAAAAAATTTTCAGTCTGGCCAAAAAATTATTCAGAAAAGTTGTAGTCTAAAATTTACTGCTTTTATGCATGCAGCAAAGCAGGTTTGAATTTGATACTCTTGTCTGTATTGGCCTACCCTTTTTTGTATTTTTAGTGACATTGACTTAGTCTTGCTCCTCAAAAGTGCAAAAAAAAAAGACTTGGCCAACATCAAGCAAATTGACCTCATGTTGGGTCAATAACGCATGAATCAAACAAACCTCCAGTAATGTTTTCCCACTTTCTTCTGCTTCTTGGATTCTTTTTGCTGCATCCGTTAGAGGTGCAATAGCCTAAAGATCACAGATCATTCAGTTTATAATATTAACTGAATTATGTACTGAACCAGATCACAGTACATTCAGTTACATACAATAGAATTTCCGCATACAGTCACTCAATATACATAACATGAACACCTTAAGTTTCTGTTTAGGGACAGTTCTCAGAAGGCAAAGTGACAGAGTGGTCAGCATGTGGAACTTACAATCTGGCGGACCATTTGCTAGGTTTTTTCTCGGTTGTCCTGAGTTCAGAACCTCAGCCATGCTTGTAAATAGCCAACTAGTTGCCTCTTGCCATTTGGGTTTTTAATCCCGTTATATTCTATTTGGATTTTTAATTTTTGCTTCTAATATTATTTGAGTTACTTAAGTGGAGTGCCTGAATTTAAACTAGTAAGATAATTAAGCTTAGTGGACTTTCTACTATTTCTCCCGATCCCCAAGATAACAACCTCTATACAATTACTACCTTTATATGACATGACATGCAACTGTCACATCAGAGTGCATTCAACACCTACCCTTGAAGCTGATGTTGCTTTACCAGCGTCACCTGTACAGTAAGAGTTTCTAATGAAAGAATGACAGCAGGCATATCCCCATTTTCCCTCCTGCCAGTAAGAACCCCAAACGCTCTGTAAAATAAAATCAGGACACCAAAACTTCAATCTGTAACTGCAGCACTCCTCAATGAATGGAAATTTTTTCCTGTCCCTGAATCAATGCCTAAAATAACTAAAGAGGTTTGAGATTGTAGGGCGGCTTTCCAAGTGAAAAAAAGCACTGTATTAACTTTAGCTCTGGAGATTTTTAACTAGGCTGTTAGGTTGTAAGGAAAATGAACACTTAATTTAAGAAATCATAAACAAATCCTCCTCATTAGAAACATAAAATATGCATTGAGGCAAATCTAGTCAATATGCATGTTGATGCTAACATACCATATGGTTGTTTATGTACACATCCTCTTCATATTTGGATTTTGAAACAGCTTTGTCCTGACCTGTATATAAGAAAACAAAGGATTCCATTCAGAGGGTGTGTTCCTGTGGGAAAATCCAATTCTGGATTGTTGAATGCAAAAGAGAGGTAAAACATGCGCAGTTCTATGGAAAAATAAAAAATGCCTTATATTCACACTACAGTGATTCATCAGATCAAGTTGATCATATCTAAATCTGGATTTAAGGATTTATTTACTAAGAATAATTTAATTCCATCCATTTAATTTGGGCGAATGGACCATTCAAATAATAAAGCTTCTTACAAGTACTTTACCATGGTACTATGGAACTAGGAACTTTTCAGCGCTTAGAATTTTCCCTTTTCTCAGCAACACAGCTGGAAAATTTTCTCATGTTTGTTCAGGGTTGTCATTAAGAGCCGGGGGCCGGGGATTTTCCCCGGCTACTAAGAGAGTGGCCCCCGGCTACTTTTATTGGAAAACAGAAGAAAAATAGAACCAAAAGAAATCCCTAGCCGTTTGATTACCCGCCTACTTGTTGTGTTTACCCGGCAACTTGAAATCTTAGTGACAACCCTGTTGTTTGTCTTCTTGGTGAGAAGTGACATGCATTAGCCTCACTTAAAACAACACTCATCCTAGGCTGCCCGGGAATACAAAACTTGCCTATTCATTATGAATAATCAGGATTAGGAGACAAAGAAAACTGAGAATCAATCTGGGTTAGAAATGAATGAAATTTTGACGTCTAACACATGTTCTTAACAGAGCTGTGAAACCTACCAATGTAAGCAATACAAAATGGGAACCACAAACAAGAAAACTTGTTGTGGACTCAGTTCTTAGCTTACCTTTTATAACTTTTCCAGTCCTTGAGAATTCAACGTATTGTTCCTGCACAGAAAAAAGATGACATAACAGTAAGTCAATGTAGATATGCCATATAATTTATCTATGATTTACCACTTAATGAATGGTTCCAAGGGGAACAGGAAAAAACTGGTTTACAAGCTAGCAACTGGGAATTTTCTGGCTAGCACATCTAAGGCCACAGCAGGGCAAACAAGAAAATGGTGTTCATTGGTCAACACTCACTGGCATTTGTATACCATTCCTCTCTGACTTCAGTTAGAATTAAAATGTAGATATTGCAGTGCTGTGTCCTCTTTGGTGGGATGCAGTTTTCTTTGTTAGATAAAGTAGCTCAGCAGTATGTATGCAAACAATTCTAGTACAACTCATTGTTATTGAAATAAACCACTCATAATTCTATAGAGTAATATTAAAAACTTACTGTTTGTGCCAACAACAGTTCTTTGGGAGGTGCATTCAAGTGTTCTTCGCCTCCATACTGTCAAAAAAAAAAAATTAGACCAGTGAATAAAATGAACTCTGTCACAAACTCTATACCAAGGTTTGCTGGAGGAGACTATTGCATCCCATCTTGTTACCTCCAAATTTCATGATATTTTAGCCTGCTTTTTTGTTCCCAGTTTTGTTTTGTGGCTTTTTTCTGAAAAAGTCAACTTTCTTCTTCCTTGTTACAAAGTAAAATACTGTGATTTAAAGATTGATACAAAAAGGGTTTAATAATTTCTTTCATTCATGGTCAAAATTCTCACCTTTTCAAGAACTGACATTTTCTTGTCTTGTTCAAAGTCACCTTTTTTCACTTTGTACTCTTTGTGCAACAGTTCAAGTTTGGTAGGATCAGCTTGTAAGTGAACATCAGCTCCTTTCTCATAAGCCTCCCAAGCAAACACTGATTGTCAAAAGAAAATGAGCAAAAATAAGAAGTTGCAAATTTAAAAAAAATTAAGCTACATGTACAGTTGAATCTTAATCAAAGCAAATCTGAATCAAAACTGAGCTTGTCAAAAGGCCATGCATTTGGTGTATGGAATAAAACATCACTGTTTTTTCAAAAATTAATTATAATGGTTTGTTAACAAAACTTTATTACAAATAGCTCTACATCATATCTGATTTACAAAATATTTTAACAGTATATGTATGGCTAAAATTATGTTAAATGTTTATACAATGTAAAAGAACTGTTCACGGTAAGAGCAACTGTGTGGCTTCAGTATTTTTTTTTTATCAAATACATTTCTACATTTCTACTAGGCTCCATCAAAATAGTCAAGGTCTGTTTAGAAAAAGACCCAAAATTGGTGCAAGATAAAGAAATCGAGCTTAATCTCATTAGCTAAAATGAAAAAAGAGCAATGATTGAAATGCAGGACTTA